>BKCP01004739.1:770268-784749 GCA_008636005.1 Striga asiatica
ATATTTATTTTTGGTGTATATATATATATATATATATGTATTTATAATAAAATTGAGAGTCAAATTACCTCAAGCCAGTGTAGAGTGTAGGCCTGCATATATTATCGTCTGGATAGGGCGGCTCCTCTTCTGCTACTATTCTTCACGTTTCTGCAGAATTATATGACTTTGAAATTTTGATTGTTGATCGGTCTCGGACTCTTGGTCTAACTCTACCTATCTGTTCCTAATTCTCGAATTTTCCAGCCAACAATATTTTTCTTGGGCCCAAAGGCCCGATAGGAAAAATAAATAAAAGCTTCTTAGGTCGGGATTTGAACTTCGACGATTAGATCTGAGAAATTGAGAGTTGGAGATAACTATCGACGACGGAATGAGTTGGCCCGACTTACGCGGGTTCGCCGGACTGATTGAAGACGATCGCGACTTGGTTGCGGTTGGCCGTCCGAAGTTGGCCGAGTGACGAACGTCAATTTCGATCGAGACTGTCAAGGTTCCGGCTAGTCGGTGTCTGACGTCAGCGAGGTTGAGTTCGGACACAGTCTGTGGAGTTGTGCTCAGCGATTGTGAAGTCGGAGATGGCAAGGTCGGGCAACGGTGTGTGGTGAGGTTGGTCCATCTGGGGGCCAGTTTCTGTGAGGTCGGTCGGACTATGAAGGGTTCAGCGTAATCGATCGACCTTACTGTGAGTTGCCCGTCCGCGGTGACTGAAGTCGTGTTTCGAGGTTCCGGCAAGGTGGGGTTCGGTCGATTGCACTTTTTAGAGGTGGCTCGACTGTGATTTTAAAGGTTGGGGATGCCGAAGTCGACCCATCCGTAAGGTCGGCTGTGATTAAGTCAGACCCCAGCTTCAGTCGGTCGAGATTGAGGTCGTCTGCAGACGGAGGAGAAAGGTCGGCCGGCGATGTGGTGTGGTTAGTCCCCGGTGATTGAGGTTGGAGAGCGATTTGGAGGTCGGCCGTGGTGTAGATCGACAGTCGAGCCTCGGTGGCGCAGATCGGAAGTCGGTCGTGGTTTCGAGATCTGAGCTCGGCCCAGCTGATATGTGGAGATCCGAACTCGGCTTGAGGGTCGCCATGGGACCCGAGCTGTGTTCGGTACACGTCGGGTCGGCTAGTTGGTGACGTTGGCCCTATTGATTGGGGTGCCGACTTTGGCCCGACATTGAGCTGAGAGGTTAGCCGGGCTATGGAGGGTTTGGCCCCGACGACTGAGGTCGAATCGAGGTTTGGGCGAACCGAGGTCGGCTCCGATGACCGTGAGGTCGGGGACGCGTCTATGAAGTCGGTGGTCCACAGCGGTTTAGTACACTAGTCTTTTCAGCTTCTTAACTGCGGCCTTAAAAATCTTCATGGTTGCCGGAGCCTGTACCGACGGTGGCATTCTCGAGGCCCGTAAGTGATAACCCACGCAAAATCGGATGCCCCACAGATTTTCCCTCAAATAGCGGCGGTATTATCCCGATAAAAAAGAGAAAACAAGTCAAATATCCAGCGACTTAATACTTTGGCCAAATCACGATAGATCAAATCAGTAGGTTGCAACTTTAATTTTATAACTTTCTTATTATTATTAATGTGTAGTACACATGTACTTGCAGTTCACGCACAGGTGTAGTGCACACACACACACACACACACACACACATATATATATATATATATATATATATATATATATATATGTATAGGATGTGGTTCAAATGAGAACCAAGTTCTAGCGTAAGAACCGTGAGAACCGCTATTTTTATTTGTATGTAGTGCTATGATTGATTGTGTTTTAGTGCTATATTTAACTAGGATGTATTTGATTAAAAATAGCAATAAAATTTTTATTAGCATTTGTGAAAATGATAGCACCATGCAATATTAAAAATAGCATCATGCACGATTAAAAATAACATCAAATATGGTTCTCACGGTTCTCACACCAGACATAGTTTTTATTTGAACCAGCCCATATATATATATATATATATATATATATATATATTGCTTTTATTTACTTATCATTAATATCAGTATCATATACGTATTTATATATATGTATATACACGCAGGTGTTAATTGACAAAATTGAGGGACAAGGTACTCACCCTCGTCCTTTTCCGTCTTCTCCAGTAAAAAACCCTTTTGAACTTTCCATGAATCTCCCGACCTCAACCCAATATCGGCGGTGGCAGTCAAGGTCGGTGTTCCAGAGGTCGGAGACCCGACAACGATGTTTCGGAGGTCGGGATAGCATTACAGAATTGGCCCGTCGACGATGTTTTGGAGGTCGGGATCGGTTTGAAGATTCGAGCTGGGGGATGGTTAGGTCGACTGCTTCGGAGGTGAAGGTGTTCTCCGACGTCTGAGATTGGCTTCCAGACGGTATGAAGTAAGGTCGCCGGTTTGAAGGTCGGGCCTCAATGATGGAGAAGCTCTGCCATGGTTGCTGTAATTTCAGAGGTCGGCCGTGGCGAGGTCGGATCGGCCGTGCTTTATAGCTCGGCGATTGTGGGCGTGATTGTGGGAGAGGTCGGCTTGGTTTGTGGCAAATCCCGTTGGCTGTGAGACTGGAAATGGTGATGTCGCTGTTGATATTTTCGAGCTCAATCTGCCGTCCGTGCGGGAAGATGAGATCGACGCAATGGCCCGCTTAATTTTTCTTCTGAGCAGAGATCGATCTTTCCGAATTAATCTGTGATAATCGGGTTGAGTGCGGTTGATGTGGATCTTGATTTGGGGATTCTCTGGCCCCTGTGCTGATTGAGTTTCTTATACTTTGTTTTTTATCGAGAGTCCCAGATCTGGGATCTGTGACGGGATTTTGCAATTTTTTTTTTCTTTTAAACTTCTACCGAAGAGGGGATAAGAATATGAAAGTGTACTGAGGAAAAAAGAATGGGGGCTCAAGGATCAGTTGAAGATCCTCTCTGTTTTTTTTTTTTTTATGAGATTTGGAAAATTGTTGTTGTTGGTGTTCTGCAGGTCGAGGGTTTTCCTCAAATAAATTATGAGGCCCTCCTTCTAGCGCCAAAATGTTGATAAACGAAATTGTATCAACGTAAAAGTAAACTCCTATTCCGTGAATAATCGGTGTAGGATCGATTATGTATTTTTATTGATTTTTGAGAGAAATGTTCTTCTCTTTTCATAATTTTTGGTTGGAGGAAGACAATGAATAGTGCCTCCTCCTCTTTTCTCTCTCCTCACCATGTATATATGCAAGATTTTTTTGCAAGTGGGCCTATCTAAAAATAGATAAAAAGGGGACATCAACATTTAATGTGAGATGACATCGTTGGGCCCGATCTTGACACTTGACGGCTTCGATTGACGTCTACTTTATCGGAAATTATTTTGTATGTCGGAGAAAATCTTCTCGATATTCGGGTCGGGCTGACTATATTAATTCTGCTCGGCTCGAACGTGGATGTTCTGAGCACTTGGAAACTCGATCGATATTAAATAATCAGTTCAGTGAACCTGTTATATTTATATTTATCCATGTGTAGCCTTTTTATCAATCGAGGCTAAATTGGGTATCAACAATGGTCTTTGTGCCTTAAGTCGGTCCAAATGACCGACGTTCTGTAGATAATGGCCTTTGAGCCTTAAGTCGGTCCAAAAAACCGATGTTCTGTAAAAAATGTCCTTTGTGCCTTAAGTCGATCCAAAAAACCGACGTTCTGAAAAATGGCTTTAATGCCTTAATTGGGCCAAAAAAACCGACGTTCTGAAAAATGGCGTTGATGCCTCAAGTCGGTCTAAAAAACTGTTTGTCTCATTTTTGTTGCGTTTTTCGTGTTTATTTTATCTTTCTTTTTCCCCATTTTAGGTCGTTTCTTTAGTTTTTATTCCGTTTCGTGTTTTATTATGTGTTTTCCTTCATCTTGAGTCCTTAGGTGTTTTTCGTTTGTTTTTTCAGTTTTCTTTTGTGTTTTGTCGTTTTTTGTGTGTAGGTCAGGAGCTTTGGGCGAATTTTCTCTTCAGGAAAAGTTGGTTTTGAGAGAATAACTGGATAGATGGGTTCGTTGGTGACGCATGGCAAAAAACGAAACTCAATTCCGAGTTCGGACTAGCCCAAACGAGCTCGAAACGTAAAGCAGCGCGCAGCTGCCCAGTTTCCTTCACCGCGGCCGCGGAGAGGAGAAGTCGCGGCCGCGAGGGTCTCAAAACATCCCAAAACTGGCCAGATGAGCTTGCGGCCTCGGAGATGGTCGCGGCCGCGGGATTTCTTCACCGCGGCCGCGGAGGAGGAAGTCGCGGCCGCGGGAGTCGCGACGAGCAGATTTTTATTTCGGATTTTTGATCAGTTTTTGAGGATGTTCTTTCTAGGTTTTATCATTCTCTCGTACTTTTTCACCCCAGAACTCAGTTTTCTCTTATCTTTCACTTGGAATTGATCTTGGAATGTGAAAGCACCAAGAGTAAGCTTTAGGATTTGGATTGTTCATTGCTTTTCGACATTGGATTCATATTTAATCGTAAGCTTTCTTTCTTTGTTTTATCTATGATTATGATGGCTTGGATTGATGTGTATGTTGATGTTGAATCTATGATGAGTAGCTAAATCCGTAAGCTAGGGATAGGGGATTAATGTTTTGGATTCTTATGTGATTGGTGGGATTCATTGATCGTTCAATTTGTGCGAGTTGTTCTTAAATAGGGTTTCAATTATCATACTTGAAAGTTGAGAATTGTTGAAGGGTGACACTTCAATTTCCAATTGATTACGATTGAATTTGATTCATTCTTGCATGATGTTGTTAATGCTAAACGGACTAGTTGGTTAAACACCTTCTAGTTCAATTCAATCGACTTTTAGAACCGAAAGGGGAGGAGTCGATAGAAATAGGCTCGTATAAACTAGGCTTGTTCGTAACGGTATTGCCTAGGTGTTAAATGACCCGTTAATTCGCCGTTCACGTCTGTCCTCTTGTTACGAAGAGTTATTGAGGATAAATCTCTGAACGAGTGAATTATTCGAATCATTTAACCGAACGATCACTGGCCCGATAGTTGCAATTCGAGCCAAAACGGATATCCCCGACTCCCTAGCTTCTTTAATATTGTTTGTTCATCGTCTTTGCTTTGCTATTTCTATTTGCTTAATTTGAAGTTTTACGTAGTTGATAATCAAACCAAATCATCTGAATTAGAATGTTTAGGAATTTTATCTCTTTTATCTGTGCTTGAATAAACGTGCTAAGTATTCCGGCTAACCTTCCTCATGAGACACGACCCGGTGTTCGAATCTTGTGATTCTACTCCGGTAAAAATTATTACAACAAAAACCGACGTTTTGTTAAAGTGGCTTTAATGCCTTAAGTCGGTCTAAAAAACTGACGTTCTGTAAAAATGGCTTCAATGCCTTAAGTCGATCTAAAAAGCCGACGTAGACCTCAAACAGAAAACGAGGTCAATGACTTAGTGCAGAAAATCAACAGCCATTGAAAAGGAGACATTCATTCATTCAAAATATAAAAAGGCGATATCCTTACATAAAAAAAGAAAAATGCGGAAAAGCAGACGTGCCAACATGATGGTCCACGACGGAAAAAGAAAAAAGATAAAAAAGCAACATAAAGGAAAACTAGACTACTCGAGGTCCTTCTCGGCTTCGTGCTGAGGATTTCCAACGTCCTCGAGCATATCCTCCCCCTGGCCTTCCGGATCCTCAAAGTCGTCCTTAACTCTCTCACTCAACCTCGAGAAGATTGCAGCATCCAAGGCCTGCGGATCCGGTACGATCTTCATAGTAGTGGAACCGACATCCCCACTTCCCTTCACCAACTCGGTCCCCGCCGGAGGATTCTCTACATCCTCTCCGACCGCGGTCGTTCCAAGCCTCTCCGCTTACTCAATGACCTCCTTCTTGATCTGGGCCGGAGTCATAAGATCAAAATGCTGCTCGATGGTGATGTCGGCCAAAGTGGCTATAAACAGTTCGGCAAACCTTCTCTTTTCTTTTTCTCCTCTTCGAGAACCATGTTAACATAGGCTCTCCAAAGAGCGGCTCGCCTATCCTCGCCCAAAGGGGGAAATCCATAGGCCACTACATCCGCGTCAGTGTTTTCCAGAACCAGCTCGCAATAGCTCCGCTCGTCGTCGACGGCGGGGACGTGGATCTCCTCAATCTCGGGGTCAAACCTGAACCTTTCAATATTCCGGAGCATGATGGCCTTGAGATCCCCCACTCCCGTACAGTCCTGACTGAAATCGATCGATCACCCAACGGAGGTTTAGACAAGTGTTCAGCTCTATATCCTTCTCCATCACCTCAGAGCCCTTAGACTCTTTCTTGCCGAGCACCTTACCGTTCTCGATCCCTTGCGCGCGCATGACCTCCCCAAAGTCAGCCTTCTCTTTCTCTGCTTTGGCCAACTCGGCCGCATGCGCTTCTGCCAGACGAATTAATTGAGACTCCTTGTCGGCGCGATCTTGACAGGTCTTCTGGAGCTTCTCTCTCTCTTTCAGATAGCGGTTCAGGTTGTTTCTAGCCTTCATCTCGAAAGCACCAATCTGCGCCGTGAGCTTACGCACCTCGTCTTCAAGACGTTTCTTAGCGGTCGTCAACTCCTCAATCTCAGTCTGGGCCACGATTAGCTGGGCATTCTTCCCTTCCACCTCGGCATTCAGGGCAGCTTTGTACGCCTCTAAAGATGCGATCTGGCTGTCGCGCAGCTCCACTTTGTCTTTCCGTTCGTCAAGTGCGGTGGCATTCAAGTGAAACTCATCCTCCATAGCGCAAAGCCCGACTAAGGCTCTCCCCAAGCTAGCCTTAGCATAGCTGAACCTATAGGCGCTCGACAATCCAGATACCCGTGCCTCAGAAAGGGAATCCCACGACATCAACGGGGCCCGAGCTGCCTCAATCATGTGCGGAGGCTGGTGGAACTTATTGGAGATCTTCGGGATTGCCACCGAGTGGAACTGAGTGAACCACTCTTCCATCACCCCTTCTGAAAGATTGAGATTGAGGATCCTCTCCACGTCAAAGGGCAAATAGGACTTGCCTCCGTCTTGGTGAAGGGGGAATTTTTCTCCAAGGATAATTGGCCGACGTCCTGCCTCATCTTGGCCCGACGTTCACCCTCAATATCGGGCTCATCCCCGACCTTTCTCTTTGACCTCTTCTTCTTTTTTCGAGTCAAGGACTCCTCTGTGGCCTTTTTGGCCACCTCGGCTTCCTCCGAGCTCGATATGACAACGTGGAGGTCGGGGTTGACTACCTCGGCTTCCTTCTCCACTTCAGCAGGAACGGTGGGAGATGTGACCACCAACTCGGCATTTTCCCCTGGAACGGGTTCCAGAATGAGCTCGATAACCGGAGTGGGCGTAGCACCGGTAACTTGCAGGCCCGATGTAGCCTCGGCACCAGTACTCCCATGAGCCCATGGATGGCCGCTTTCTTCTTCACTTCCTCCAGAAATAGCATACGACCCATCTCGGTTTCTTTGGCAGGAAATTGACGTCGGTAGTCTTTAGCTTCCCGGATGGATTTGAACCCGAAAAAGTCGAGTAGCGGATAATAAACTGTAGCAGGAAAGTTGCAAAAAGATCCAACTCAATCCACAAAATAAACAAAAGGAAGGGAGAAAAAAGTTTACTTAGTCGGTCTAAAGGGAACTCACTGGGTTTGAAGTCGGGGATTGGCTTCTTCGCTGCAAGTCCGGCGTCGTCGAGTTTCGAATTCTTCACTAACAAGCTCTACTTGCATTCAGGGATGGTTAGTTTAGCGAGCTCGTCAAGCCTCTCCCAGAATTTGCCACCGAGTTTAGGCTCCCTCTTCCTTTTGGCTAAAAATACGAAAAGGTCCGACCTGTTAGCGAAGGAAAAACAGCTCGTCAGGAGATTCCGAGTATAAAAGAGGAACTTACGATAGGAAGAAACAACTCGGGTTGGGACCATCATCCCATCGATCCATGTTTCGAGGCAAAAATCAGGAGATTGCAAGTCCCCTCCAACCCACAACCATTAATTTTGAAAACCATGAAGGGTTTTGGGGATTCCCATGATCAACTGCCCCATCTTCAGGTCATCATGTAGCTTTGCCGAGCAGAAAAAGCAACCGGTCGGTGGAACACCTTCGCACTCCTGACTTCTTTTAAAAAAAGAAAATGCTCCTGAACTCGTCAACCATTGGGAACGACCATTTTTTTTGGGTCAAAAGAACCATAAGGCCGATGATCTTCTTCCAGCTGTTGGGGGTGACTTGGCTAAAGCCGATGCCCCAATCACGCAGGTAATCGGTGATTACGTTGTCAAGCGAAAATCTCAAACCCGACCTCAAACTCTCAGCGAAAATCCCAACGCAACCAGGAGGGGGACAATGGATCCTCTCCCCCGGATAAGGGGCAAAAATTCTAACCGAGGTGGGGATCCGGATCGACTCGCGCAACAGAACCACGTCGGTGTCGGTCATAGTGCTGGGTTCACGCAAGAATAGAACATCTGGATGACTCCAATATCCCGTTTTGACAGGGATATCCCGCTCTACCTCGGCATCCCCTTCGAAATTATTTCGTCGAATATTCAAGCGTTCGACGAAAACAGGGTCCCAACGGTAGTATTCTCCCATTAATTCTTCATCTAACTCCTCGTCGGATATAGTCCTGCTGCTGCTCGGTTCCGCTTGCTCACCGCTCGCCACCGCTATTATCACGACCGGAAAAGAACAAAAATAAATTAAGGAAAGTGAAGGACGAAATTAGGGCTTACCGAAAATTTGGGTGAGCTCTTAGAGAGAAATCGCAAATCGTCAGATGGGAAGGTAAAGAGAAGATTTGAGAAATTGAAAAGCAGAGGATATCTTTAGATGGAGGCTTTGTAAAGTGAAGTCGTGCTGATATATATATACGGGGCGTTTTCTGACCGTTGGAGATGGAGAGGCGCGTGTAACCACCGCATTCTTTGGAAAAAAACCCCTTAAATCTCGTCATCAAAGCTTGCGGGTCAATCTCAGGAGTACGCGTGTCCCGAAAACGTCAGAACGTGCGGCCGTTATCTTTAATACGTGTCCGTTGGGAAGAGTAGTGGAAAGGACACGTTCCTTGCATCTGTAAACTGCTTTGTAACCGACTCACGACCCTCTACGCATTATTTGGTTCAAGAACGCTTAATTTTCGACTAAGGAAATCACCTCGGGATGCTCAGGAAGACCTCAGAAAGACTTCGGAAATACAGGTCAGTTAGAAGGAAATTGTCATTAAGAAGCACCACTATTCGTGTACTCCTTAATGCCAGGGGCCTCTATGTTGATATCAAATTCGAATGCTTCAAATTAAGGACATCTCGAGGAGATTAGTGAAGACGGTTAGAGTTGAGTGTTAAAATTCCGAA
Source organism: Striga asiatica (assembly GCA_008636005.1). NCBI lineage: Eukaryota > Viridiplantae > Streptophyta > Magnoliopsida > Lamiales > Orobanchaceae > Striga > Striga asiatica. Next base: position 779,598 of record BKCP01004739.1, read on the forward strand.
TTGTGGAGAGCTATTATCGGGGTCATCTCGGTGTCGAATCGACACCTCGGTATAAGTGATTCACTGAAAGGTCGCCGGGTATTGAGATCCCTTGGAGGAACCGAAGTCACGCAAACCCGACCTCATGCCGACAAAAGGCGACGTCTGTCAATCAACTGATGGACTACCCATACCCTCATCATTGCCTATATGCCAGCTTACATCATGGCCGCCCCTATGCTGTCAATCCGCATTAAATGCAGCCGCATTTAACTCGATACGAGGATTCCGATCCGACACATCAAATTCAATCATTAAACATCTCGGTCACATTTAAAAACCGACCTCTTACACGAAAATACCGATCTCTTGAAATATGCTAACAAAGGCATAGGCTGTATATATGGTTATTGTAAGTATTAAAACATGTTAAAAAAGCTCCACAGTTTTATAATGTTGTAATTTTATAGTTATCGTCCTATATAGTCAAATGTGTTTTCTTCTTTCAAAGAAAGTCGCTATTTTAAATTGCTTAAATATATACAATGTGACACTAGAAAGTTCAAATTTATAAATCCGCCATGAGTGATGCCAAACTCAAAGGAATATAAGCACACATTATAGTTTTATTATGTATATCAGAACAATTAAATTTAACTTTTAATTTCACACAATACCAACATTTCATGTTATATAGCCAAAGCCAGAAATAAACCAAAGCAAAATTGAATAAAGTGAAGGACGAAATTAGGGCTTACCGAAAATTTGGGTGAGGTCTCGGAGAGAAATCGCAAATCATCAGATGGGAAGGCAAAGAGAAGATTTGAGAAATTGAAAAGCAGAGGATAACTTCAGATGGAGACTTTGTAAAGTGAAGTCGTGCTGATATATATACGGGGCATTTTTCGACCGTTGGAGATGGAGAGGCGCGTGTTACCGCCGCGTCCTTTGGAAAAAACCCCTTAAATCTCGTCATCAAAGCTTGCGGCTCGATCTCAGGAGTACGCGTGTCCCGAAAACGTCAGAACGTGCAGCCGTTATCTGTAATACATGTCCATTGGGAAGAGTAGTGGAAAGGACACGCTCCTTGCATCTGTAAACTGCTTTGTAACCGACTCACGACTCTCAACGCATTATTTGGTTCAAGAACGCTTAATTTTCGACTAAGGAAATCACCTCGGAATGCTCAGGAAGACCTCGGAAAGACTTCGAAAATACAGGTCAGTCAGAAGGAAATTGTCATTAAGAAGCACCACTATTCGTGTACTCCTTAATGCCAGGGGCCTCTATGTTGACATCAAATTCGAATGCTGCAAATTAAGGACATCTCGAGGAGATTAGTGAAGGCGGTTAGAGTTGAGTGTTAAAATTCCGAATTGTGGGGAGCTATTATCGGGGTCATCTCGGTGTCGTATCGACACCTCGATATAAGTGATTCACTGAAAGGTCGCCGGGTATTGAGATCCCTTGGAGGAACCGAAGTCACGCAAATCCGACCTCATGCCGACAAAAGGCGACATCAAACTTCAATAGTCCCAGAATACCCGCAACACTATCTTTACATAAAGATATATACATCATTTAACAGACTTCACCTCATTTACAAAGACAAACTGTTTTGGCAATTAGATACTCGAGTGTAAATCTCTCAGTAAGTATATTTCAGCTCATTTGCCAACATATATAATGAACCAAACTTGATAAAAAAAGATTTCATCAGCCAAATATAAGGCTCTTTTAAAGTTTGACCGCACATATATAAAACAATAAGGTAATCATTTAATTTTTATTCCACAAGTAATAAGTAATCCAATAATTCCTTCAAATAATTGACATTACATGACATCCGAATGAATTGAAATTGACCTTGACCATACATATATTATTTTGTAGTCATTTATTCTTTGGTCATGTTCTTTAGTCACAGTTCACAATTTTAAAGTGAATAAATGGAAATTTTGGGCGGGGGACCACTGTAGAAATGCATTAAAAAATAGAAAATGCAAGACTGTTCCTTATTTCCGGACCAACACTACACTACCAAAATAAAGCCAAGTGCGCGAGCTGCGCATGATAGTGCTCGGTGGACCTTCAATTATTCAAACACATCTCTACCAATATTTTATCTTTAATTAATGAAAATGACACATTAAAAAGAAAAAGGACGAAAAAATGAGAAAATTGTACCAAAAATAGTCTCTCAGCCGCGTTTGCGTCATAACCGATTTTAATCAGTTTGACTCGACCATGTTATTTTATACCAATCAAAATTCAATTCAGTCAAACTCTATAATTTTTTTATAATATAATTAAATAATACTCCTATCAATTAATCATTCTCACATTACAATAAATTAACAATTTTAATTTACTGTTCATTCACTCACGAAATTTTAATTATCTATCACTTTCAATAACATTTCTCATATTTTATATCATATCAACTTCAATCGTTACATTTTTAAATATTATTTAATTATAAATTCTAAATTACTCATTCAATCAACTTTATTTAAAATAATTCATTTTAACCAATCAAAATCAGTTGAATTCATATCAAGTCACGCCCTTAGAAGCGCACGTTAGCTCTAGGTGGTTGATACTTGATATATTGAATTTGATTGCTTTACTATGTGGACTAACTTTATATTACAGCTATAATCTTACAAATAAAAATAATATATATATATGTACCCATTAAAAGAAAAAAATTAGTAAAGAGCAGAGCATTATTTGATGACTTTGCATAATTTCCAGGGCCGGGCATGCGTGAAAACAGCTCTCACGTGCTCGCCACAAGACCAAAACGAAAATAAAATTCCAGTTTATTAATCACATTATATAAGAAAATAATTAATAAATTCTTCTTCTATATAGTAAAATAATGTCACGGCATTGTTTATCTTTAGTTGGCGCATTGCAGCACAAGAATGTTCTGAAAAGTTGGCGATAATATTCTTAAAAAGGACAACTTTAAGAGGGTCGAGTTAAATTGCATCTTTAATGTAATCATTGATTATTATTTTTTCTAAGGCCTTGAATTTGCTTCATAATGTAACTATTATTATTATTATTATTATTATTATTATTATTATTATTATTATTATTNTCATGACTATTATTTATGTCAATTGTTAAAGTCGGGGCTGGTCAATGCATTAAGGAAGTCATGTACAAATCGATAGAAGACATGTTTGATGTTTGTTTATTTGTTATTTTATCAATTTATTAATCCACTATTTTCTCCAAACAACTATTGTTTTAGACATGCCACTAAATTTCACATGCACGTATTTTCTAAAACTCATTAATTAGAGGCTAATTAGGAGGCGGACATAAACGGAGATTATGCTGCGCTTAATTGAAGTCGTAAAATATTAATAAATTTATCACCATCCACAATAATTTATAACATATAATTTATAAATTATATTAATCAATATAGCCAGTACAAAAAATATATAAAATTTAATGTATTAATAATTATTGTATAATTATATAATTATTATTAGATTCTAATGTGCCGCCTAATTGTTGGAGATATTATTAGTTGCAGCTTACAATCTTAAAATTATTATATGATGAAGGAAATATGATTATTATCTATTATTTTTCAGGGAAAGTACCAAAGGTCAAGCATTTGACCACTGCTGTTTAGCTTACAATTTTATTTTGCCAAATTAAGAAAGTAAACTACCTTCATGAAATATGCTAACAAAGGCATAGGCTGTATATATGGTCATTGTAAGTATTAAAACATGTTAAAAAAGCTCCACAGTTTTATAAAGTTGTAATTTCATAGTTATCGTCCTATATAGTCAAATGTGTTTTCTTCTATCAAAGAAAGTCACTATTTTAAATTGCTTAAATATATACAATGTGACACTAGAAAGTTCAAATTTATAAATTCGCCATGAGTGATGCCAAACTCAAAGGAATATAAGCACACACTATAGTTTTATTATGTATATCAGAACAATTCAATTTAACTTTTAATTTCACACAATACCAACATTTCACGTGTTATATAGACAAAGCCAGAAATAAGCCAAAGCAAAATTGAATAAAATTTGAAAATTTACCTCTCCCCTTGTAGATTCTCTTTAGCATGAGATGAATTTTTTTTCATCGGCATAATTATCCTTTGACAACTATTATATTAAACCTTTTACCCACCCAACCTTTTACCTTTTTGAAATTACTACAGTCTATATGTTCAAGTTTTTGCACTATTAAGGGGAAAAGTACACGCTATCATTGAATTTGAAAAAAGGTCCCTTTTGTTAAGGATTTGATTAAGAAACATTGGATTCAATTCATATGTCAAAAGAAAAGATTTTACCAATCTCCCCAAATANAATCTCCCCAAATATTGTATCAAAAGTTAAAAGAAAAATGATAATAAAAAGTTAAATTAAATAAAGAAAAAAAAAAGGCAAAAAGGAAGTGGTGACAATCACTTAAATCCGCGTACAAACGTCTATGGAGATAGTGAAGATGAAAATTAATTTTGACTTATTGTACATTGACGAGCATCTCATACTCCATTAGTTGTATAGGATCATTGTGTATGTACTACTATATTATACACCACAATAGACATAAAATTTGACATGCCTCTTTTTGTTGTGGTGGAAATATATTTTAATACATAAATGCGTATACACTTTTTCTATTGGTAGTTGGTACTAATCAACATATATATATAGTGTGCTATCAATTTTAGCAAATTGTGAAATTCAATTTGATGTTTCACCAATCTTCTTCCCATGGGATTTCATTCTGCATAAATACGTAAGATTTGTATGGAGCAAGAGAATAATTGGATGCGCATTTAAAATTAGAAACCTCCGTTTAATTTATTCATACTGGCAAATAGCTTAACATATGAGTGCCTTTTTTTTTATTTTAACTTACTTCACTTTAATTCATTTAAAACAAAATAATTTTATTTTTATGTCACAGCTGTGTTGTAAAAATCGAACTAGCTACGAAGCAGCACTCGAACGCCATGATTTTTGCCTAGGCGATCATTCTAGGTGGTTGAACCTCGAACAATCAGCAGACGTCCATACGACACCTATGTATGCTAGGCGGTTGTGAAGTTAATAACATCTAAATTGGCAAGGAAGGTGTCGAGGGCTCACACACACACATTACACACACATATATA
>BKCP01004750.1:0-21706 GCA_008636005.1 Striga asiatica
AACCCTGAACCCTGAACCCTAAACCCTAAACCCTGAACCCTGAACCCTGAACCCTAAAACCCTAAAACCCTGAACCCTAGACCCTAGGACCCTAGGACCCTAGGACCCTAAACCCTAAACCCTAAACCCTAAACCCTAAACCCTAAATTACAAGTCCAGAATCTCAAAGCATTGACACAATCATGGATACCAGCTGAATCATATGAATCCAAGTATATCATAACAACTCAAAGCAACACATTCAATCTATGAAAAAAAAATGATCTCGTGAAGGTTAAAAAAATAAACAGATAAACAATACATACAATCACAAGATTGAACATTTAAATCTTAAAAGAGAGTAACAACTTGTGGTGATTGGATAACTATATATTTTTGTCACAGCAGAGTATCTAATAATCAAGAAGATGATATTGCTCGCCATTGAAAAAACACACAGAAACTCAGGACACCAATTCAAAAGAAGATAACATCAAATTTGACTAGTACTCATACATAAAATGTAGACTAAACAACCTGTAATCTTGATATTGATTATCTAAAGTTATAATGAAAAAATTAATAGCATGGAAAGGTGGAAAGACGGGAAAACACAACAAATATTATCATTAATGCAACACCTCATTTTCGGCGATTGGAAAAAAAAAACACGCCAATCACACNATGAATTACCTAATTACCAAAAAAAACACGCCAATTTCAACAATAGTAGCAACTCATATAAGCAATTCAACCTCAAACTACACAAAAACATTTAATTAAAACTTCATCCACCATTCCTAAACAATCAACCAAATGAATGCCACCAATGAAACAACATTCACCTCCCAACTGCTGCACATATAAGTACAAACTTGGACTAAAACCTACCCCAAGACAATTAAATCATACATGCAATAGATGTTCGCCCACACACACACACACAGACCAAATCTGAAGCACCAAGGCCTTACCCAGTAGGGAGGTCGCAGATATAGGTGAGAAGCATCTTCAGCTTTGACCTGCCTTCGGAGGCCAAGCCCGCATGCATCTCAACCACCTGGCGCGTGCGCCACCACACAGGGGTGGCGCATCCCTCATCCTGTCAAGAAGCCCTACCTGTTCAAGGATAATGCTTTACACCTGGCCTGCCTTAATGATTCTTAAGAAATGCGGAATTCACTATCATTCCAATTGCAGTAGTGTTTTCAATGGTTTCAATCTGATTTTCATAAATTTGGATTGAATCAAAAAGTCAATTCATGAACCAAATACCAGAAACATTGAGATAAATTCTATTTTAACAACATTGAACACCAACATGAAATCAGAATTTGTAAAATACAGAAAACTAATAGATAAATGGAATTGTACATTAGGTGCTTGCATATATTTGACATCAACTTAACATAATCTGTAACATTTATTGACCTCTAGTATTTGTCATATCAATACAAATTCAATGAAGGGATCCTGTATTAAGAGAAGCAGCAAAATGCATACACGAGGCTGAAATTAACCCAAGTACAGAGAATATACTTATCTAGCCATTTCACCACACCAAAACAGCAACATAAAAAAATAAGAAAAAATGGCTACATAAAAACAGACCTCAACTCAACTTAATGAGCAATGTTGTGTAAGCCCTAGAAGCCATACGAGCAACCTCAGCTTGCATATGAATGGCCCTCTCTTCTGGGGAAGAATCCATGAGCCACATGATGACGGGGATGTTGTAGGTGACGCCCTGGAAGAAGATTGGGACGGTGCCGTGGCCTGGAGGAGGTTGACCGTCGTTGTGGGTGAAGACGGCGGTCTTGGGCTGCAGGGAGGGGTAGGTCTCGATGAGGTGCGTGGTGGCGGATGTGACACTTCTCCTCCACGTACGGCAGGACCGTCGGCACCCGCTGCGAGAGGACGCTGAAATGGGCATCCAAAATTTCCAGTTCCCACAAACGATGAACAGGCGGAGCGTGTGGAACAGAGCCTCTGTTTATCTGTATATCTCGATTGCTGTTCGGATTAACAGGCGGCGCGTGTGTACACGAAATGCATCTTGTAACGGTAACCCTTCCTGACGCCGTTGATCAGATTAGTGACGTGGCTGAGCGCCGTGCGAATGGCGACGGCTGTTACCCGGCTGCTAAACCAGGCGTTCACCTTCAGCTTCTTCTTTCCGGTGGCCTCGTCGGTGATGAGATAGAAATAGAAATCGAGGTTCAGGTGGGCGTAGTGTGCGTGTGAGAGATGTAGAGGCTAGAGAGAGAGGCGGGTGTGCGATTATGGCTGCACGAAGAGAGCATTTAAAGGAGAATGGGGCGAAACCCTAGATTAGTGATGGGCTTCATTTGGGGCATATTTTATTGGTTAGTAGTTTGGGCTTATTTTTTTGTACCACTTAGCCCATTATCTAGAGTTTAATATGAAGTCCAATTAATTGCTTGTTTCTAAATTTTTTTAGCTGTTAAATTATTACTAGTACGAATCTATGGGTAAAAAGTATTAATTAATATTTATAAATTAAAATTATTCATTAAATAATTTTTATAAATTATAAATATAGAATCAATATATAAATTAAAATTGTTGCTGGGCTGCGACGTAGGAAGGATGAGGCTCCCTGTTGCTGCTCGTTCTGCCGAGAAGGGAGGGAGACGACGGGAATTTTGAGGAGGAAGGAGATGAGGGGCGATTTGCAGAGTTCGGGAATAAGAAATGAGATGGCGGCTCTCTCTCTCTCTCTCGCTCTCGGCTTTAATAGAGGAGAGAAAATTAGGGCTTCGCCAATAAGGTTACTTAGGCTACTGTTGGACCTAAAAATTAATAAGTATGGGCCGGTTTGTACACTAAAGATAGACCAAAAAATAAGATAACTAGAAAGGACCAAAAAGTAATCAAGTTATTTTATTTACATAACAAGCCTTGACAGTGAAAATTCAATTTTGAAGCGGAAAAAAAACGACTGAAATAACGTGTATTAAGGTACACAAAAATATACAAAATAAAAACATTTATAAACAATGGTTAAATTGGCTCGAACAAAATTTATTTTGCCACATTACACCATTATTTAATGTATATTACAAGTTTTAATGGTAAAAAATCAATTTTAAAATAAAATAAAAATAACTGAAATGGTGTGCACTAAGGTATATGAAAAAAAAAATATGTAGCCACAATACATTATTGTTTAATGTATATTACAAAACAGAATGGTAAAAATTTAATTTTGAAATGGTAGAAAAACTATGGAAACACATGTAATAAGGTATACAAAAAAATTAAAAAACAAAAAAAATCATAAATAATGGTTAAAAAGACTCAAACAAAATTTCTTTTACCACAACAAATCATTATTTAATGTACATTACAAATTAGGATGATGACAATTCAATTTTGAAACGGATAACAAATGACTGAAAAGACGTGTACTAACGTACACAAAAAAATTCAACAACGAAAAAACTCATAATAAAAAAGGCTCAAACAAAGTTTCTTTTGCCGCAATACACTATTATTTAATGTATATAACAAACTTTGATGGTGAAAATTCAATTTCAAAATTGAAGAATTAAGGTACACGAAAAAATTCAAGTACAAAAAAACTCATAAATAATTATTAAAAATGCTCAAAGAAAATTTTTACCACAATACACCATTATTTAATGTGCATTACAAAATTTGATGGTAAAAAATCAATTTTGAAATGCCATAAAAATGACTGAAATGACGTATATTAAGGTACACGAAAAAATTCAAAAATGAAAAACTCATAAACAATGGTTAAAAATGTTGAAACAAAGTTTTTTTGGCCATACCACACTATTATTTAATGTATATTACAAACTTTGAAAGTGAAAATTTATTTTTGAAACGAAAAAAATACGACTAAAAGGGAGTGTTTTATTCTTTTATACCTAAGTTCCGAGCTTACGTTTAGACTAATCTTAGACCACCAAGAAACCAGCCCTACAAACAACTCTTTATTAAAGTAAATCAGAGTCGCCCACGTGTCTCTCATGTGCTTCACCCAGCTTGTACACTATGCGGACAAGGAGTCGACCCCCAACTAAATATAAATTAAAATTTTGTTTTCATGGGAAACTGGTCTAAAGAGTAGATAAAGAACTAAAACATTGGGTTCAATAAAAAAAAAGATTATATGCCACATAAATAATAAACTTAGTGTGAAAAAATATATTCTCCAATGTAAGTATAAGTAAACTAGATCCTACTAATGTGACAGCAAGGAAAATAGACTCGATTTACATTTAAGTCTATTTTTATATTGTTTTATTCATGTCATCTAGGACTTGATTTTATCTACAGATTTACACTTAAGTCTATTTTTATATTGTTTTATTCATATCATTCAAGACTTGAATTTATTTACAGGCCAGGCAAAACTAGACTCAAAGCATTGTATATGCTCATAACCTTCACTTTCACAGGCAATGAAAGATCCTGTACCTTAAGCTTTATTCATAAAAAAACACCAATGCAATTTTCCTACCATATTAGATCCAGCTTATAGAAGAGAATGCCCATTTAACTTGAAGCCTCTAAACTCTAATCCAACATTAGACATACACACTTGACAGTTTGACACACTCTCATTTCCAGGCACAAGAAACCACCAAATCCCTATTCAACCAACCAAGATACAAGGCTCCATCTCTTTCCTCCACTCTATACCTACCACAATGGCTTTTCAGCAATCGCTCAATGGTAGCGTTAACCAGACGATTCAACGGGATTCGGCTAAAACCAGCCTTCTCAAACTGCAAACTCCACTTCCTGAGCAGCTCGTGCCTTTCCACTCTCTCGCTCCCCTCACAGGCTATCACATTCACAACGTCCCTTGCCAGGCAGTGCTGCTCGACGTTTATCCGCTCCTTGTCTTCCCTGGGGAGTGCCACGTCGATCGACTCGAACATGGCCGAGTAGTAATCCAACGTCTCCATAAATCGAGGATACAATTCGGCCGTGTTGGTGTTGCTTTCTTGCTCAACCAGCGTCACCACCTTCGGATTCACACTTCTCACCATCCTCACCATCCTTTCCTGATGGTTTTCGGGGATTCGGTGCAGAAAGAAAGCGAAATTCACGGCCAGGGCTTCGCCAGGTCGGATCGCGAGATTCTCGACCCGAGCCTCGCTGCCGGGTTTAGCTGCAGCGTGAAATTCAAACGGGACTTTGAGTTTCTTGGCAAGCTTGGACAGCCTGTGCCCGACGATATTCGGCCCACCTCCACGTGCATAGGCCGACCTGAAATCGTCAAAGCCCGTTATCCGAATACGGGGAGGCCCACCGGGCCGAATAGCAAAGGCTTGGATGAGAGGCACCCATTGGCTCCCTTGGCCTATCTGGAAGTCGATGATGTGAACCCGACTCTCGACCTTCATAGCCTCGGCAATGGCACCATTCGCCGCCATGTGGCCAAATTTGAAATAAGGGCATGCCTCGTAAACAACATGCATGCAAGTCAGAAGCTCGGAACTCGCGGGCTCCCGAAACTTAAGAGATTTGTAGATGGAACTTCCAGAAGCACTCAGCCTAGCCACGAGTCCTTCGAGCATGTATGCCCCCAGGCGCTGTAAAGGATCGCCAAAAACGGACACGAGCTGACGTAATTCTGACACCAGCCACTGCGCCATGACCAAATCATTGTTCGAGACTGCCATGCAACATGCGATGAGCACCTGCTTCAGGTCCCGTCTAGGTATGGCATCCATTATCTGTCTCCAGCTGTCAATCTCCACCTCGTCCTGAGTTTTGCCAAAATCGAGATCAGGCCCCAACATCACAGTCTCCAGCTCCTTCAGCTTGTGCTTCAGTACATTCGCATCCTCGACAGCCGAGCAATGGTTTGTGCACGGGGATTGAGACTGAGATTCTTGCTGAGACAATGAGGTATCGACACTCAATGAGGACGATTCAAGTGTACAATAACGATGTTGAGATACATTAATAGAGTAGCCATTTTCATCAGTGATGTTATTGCAGGCCAGGAGCTGGGGATTTAAAGGTTGGAGAGAGTAGACCTCTAACTTCCGGACGGGGCTATTATAGCATAGTGTCTCGGGCATGCTTGATCTGCTATGATGTTGGGATGTTTGCATTTGAATTTATTAAACACCCTTCCACTGCTGAGAAATTTGACAAAAAAAAAAATCAGTGCACTATGCAGAATTAAAAACGAAAAAGAAAAAAAGAAATCTTCAAAAATAGATAGAAAGAAACTGACTAGATATGATGATTAAATGTTCAAAAGACAATTTGTCGGTTAATATTGATCGATTCCATCATAAGGCCGCACAATCTAAAGCAATTTCTTCTTGACCCGCTAGAAATCAGGACAAATACAGAATTTCAAATATGAAAGTATCACCACTCTTATAGGTCAACCACCACAATTCTTCCAGTAGAGCCAACGTAAACCACCGAATGTTGGTGTGGCCCATTACAGCTTGACAGGGCTGAATTGACTTCATTACCAAGGACAAAAGCAATTAAGTTGACTTCTATTCTCCTTCCACAAGTGAGAGTTCTACAGAAGCATCCCAAACAATGACACTGGATTTAACACTTCATTTTATGGAGATAATTAGAATCATTCATCAGCCCATTACTAAAATTAATCATAACAGAACCAAAGACATAAAAGATCATCCATCAGCCCAAAAACTAAAAATGGCCAACAATATGTAACAGAAGGAAATCACGTGCACACATAGAAGACAGAGAGACAGTGAGGAGCTGAAGATCAAGATTTAATCTTTGGTACAGTTAAGCTGAATGGCATAAACTATTTGGATCTTACCTTCAATCCACCGCTCGAACTCAAGAGAAATACTAGAAAACCTTACTCCAAATGCAACCCCAAAGTCAGATAACCCACAAAAGGCTTAAATAAATTAAATTCTCAAAATTTAGCGCGTAAAGTTCCCTCGTCTGAGAGATTCACGCATTTCAGCTAAAATCGAAGCAGCACCATTAAATACTGTTTAAAAAAATACCTAAACAAAGCACATTCATCAATTTACTACTTGCACCTGATAATCTTACACAGCACCAAACATTAGACTATAAATTTCAAGAATAAATTCAAGAACAGAGGTTTATAGCTACGAATTTCTAAATCCTTTTCATGTTTTTCACCCACACCTACCTTAAAGTTGAATTCCCACAGTCGTAAACACTGTGTAGGCTACTCCCAAGAACCAGTTTTTTAAGTTCGAAAAGACAGGGCATCAGAGGTCTGTCAAGTGAAAGAAAGCTAGCTCTAATTATTATTATTATATATAAGAAAAAAATGTAGAAGTAATAAACCCTGGAATTTGGGTAGAATCACCACACTGCCACTGAGGATTATAGTGTAATATGGACATCATGTGGCAGGCACTGTGACTGTGAGGCAACTTCAACTTGTGCCTTGTGGTGTGACGGTGTGACCGTTTGAGTATGGAAGTCCTAGTTCAAAATGAAAATAAATAAACGAATAAATAAAATGAATTAATTAGGAACTTTCACTGATCTCATGTTAAATTTTAAACGCTCATAGATTTCACTGACCTTGTGTTTACCACTTAACTCAGTGATCCTACTATTGATATGGAATAAATAAATTAGGCACCTTGAAAGTAGGGTAATTATGAGTAATTAACTAGCATAATTACTAATTAGCATGTGAATAATTATTTGTAGTTTTAGGCCAAGTAGTCTCATAATACATTTAAATTGTATTTCATTTCATGTTTCATTTTCCTTATATGAATACCACGTGTCTATAGTAATTTTAATATTTTACATGTGTTATTCATTCAGGAAAATAAAGATAAAATAGAACATATTCTTTAATATTATTTTTTTGTTCCCAAATATGATGGGGAACTTGAATTCATATAACAATCATAGATACATTCTTTAGATAACCATTGAATTTATGAAGATATTTATATTAATCATACAAGAATATATAATGATTGTAGACTGATTAATTATTTTTGTTGCTTGAAGTTTGAACTTGGAATAGTGAAAAGGGTGGGGTGATATATAAGGGAGATATGGGACTGATGTAAAAAAGTAGATATTTTTGGTTTTAAGATAGAAAAATGATGTGGAAAGTGAAATTCGCATGTCACTCCAAAGGGCATTCTTTATTTTTGCTTAGCTCCTAAGACCTAGAGGACCTATGGTGCCGTGGAATGGAGCTGTTTGGGACTTGTGTAATACACTCAAGCATTCCTTCATCCTTTGATTGGGAGTGCGTAACCGTCTCCGAACAAGAGACCGTCTCGAATTCCTTGAGGAAGACCCGATATGCCCTCTATGTGGAGTTGCGAATGAATCTTCGAGCCATTTATTTTTTGAATGTACCTTCAGCTTGGAGATTTGGGGTGAGATTCGTTCTTGGGTTAGCCTCCGACATAGACCGTCTACACTCAAAGGAGCTCTCAAATGGATAAAAAATGAGGCGAGAGGGAGTGGTTGGCAAACCAAGTTGAAGAAAGCGGCGCTCGCGGCCACCGTATATTTTATTTGGAATGCTAGGAATCAGTTGGTGTTTGAGAATGAATACCAAGGCCCGAGCCTTGTAATCCACAAGGTAAAATCCATGTCTGTCGAACTATTTTTGCAACTTATTCGAATGTGCTTGTTGAATTGGAGAAGAGGTGCCTTGGGCTTTGAGACGCATTTTGGGTGCTTGAGCATTGAGGTTATGAGGTGGTCGAATGGCCTTCGAGAATGGTTGTTTGGAAAGGGAACACAAGGTGCACAACCTGCCAGCCGTGCGCAGATTCTTGCGAAATAGCTAAGTCGCGACTTTTTCGGTCACGAGTCGCGACTTCATATCTAATGCCACACATACGGCATTTTCGCGAGTCACGACAAGCAAGTCGCGAGTCGCGACTTCCTGCTCCCAGGAGAATCGCGAATTATTCACGAGTCGCGACTTCATACCTGATGATGCACTTCGTCTCTGTTATTTTCGTGAGCCGCGACTATCGACTCGCAAGTCGCGACTGAATCTCGTGAATGGCGACATCATGCTCCCATTCATCATGCTCCCCGGTGAGTCGCGACAATTATTCGCGAGTCGCGACTCATGGCCGCGAGTCCTGATGAAGCTCATTCGTCTCTGTTATTTTCGCGAGTCGCGACATCATGCTCCCAAGCGGCTAGATTTTCGCGGTTTGAAGAGGCTCGACGTTATAAGTCGCGAGTCGCGAGTCGCGACACCAAGTCGCGAGTCGCCACTGCATACCTAATACTACACCCCATGTTTTGGGCTTCTTTGGATCCCTATGTTTGCACTTTGTTTCTAGTGATATGAGAGTGACCAACTGACTTGTGGTTGGTCTCGTATAATTTACCTTGAGAATGAGGAACCGACTTGTGGTTGCCCATTTTGTTTCTGTATGCAGTCATCCGGTTGTCCGATATATTTTTAGAAATATACATTTACATTTAACGATAAAAAAAACACAAAAATACTATACATAGTGCTCGTCTTAAGATCATAATAGGGAAGCATTTAATTAATTATCATTTAATTAATTATACAATCTTGATGGACGTAGAAATATATATCAATTAATTTGAGAAAGAGACAAGGTTTAGGATTGTTTTTGTAGTAAATAAAAGAATATAGTTCTGTTGCAGCATAAAGAAAAATCAGAAATTCGGAATAGCGAAATTCTCCACAAATTTGTAACGGGATAAAAGCACAGAGTGGTGAGAAAAAGAAAAATGCCGTTCTCTTGTCTCCTTTTTNTTGTTGAAAAAAGTCACTTGGTTTCAGCCACTTGTTATCAGATGGATTTTTCACAAGTTAACATGATTTCTGTTAGTTTGAATTTTGAAATATATATATCTATACTTATATAATAAGAATTAATATTTATCCAAAGTAGTAGGTCAAATTATGGTCAATGTCGGATTTGAATTAAATATTTTTCAAAACCGGTAAGTTTTTTTCGTTTTCACACTTCTCATTAATTATGTCATTTTCACACTTCTAATAAATTATGTCCTTTTCACACATCTAATTAAATCATTCCATATGAGCTTTTATCGTTAAAATGTATAGCAATCTGTTATGACCTTATCCCATTGGTATTTCCATGAAGCGTCCTTATCGCGTTCTATTTTTTGGTAACCACTCTATATCAATAACCGGATATTTGGTTAATGATAGCACACGTCTTTATTTCAAGGAGCGGATATTCTTTGACCTTTAATTAATCTAAACTGATTGTCTTGATTTTTCAATTTTTAAAAACTCTTTTTTTAAAAACTCTTTTTTTATCGCACGTTGGTCTTTTCCTGAAGAAACCCGTTTTTAGTCACGGTCAATTATATGTTGCTGCTTCGCGTGTAAATAATAAAAGGGGTTGAAAATATTAGTTTGTGATAATGAGGAGTTACCAAATAATCAAACTCATAATGTTGTGTACAAAGAGGTTTTTAATAATTTATGATTGTTACCCAACTTTTTATGATTCAACAATGTTCATATGTATTTTAATGATTTCAATTTCGATCCTAATGCACGGGAGATTATATTATTCTTCCAAATTTTACATCATGTGCATCGCACGAATTACGTACTAGTATATCATATATATCATTTGCTTTACAAAATGTACTAAACAAAATAATTATAAATTCCTCCATGTTTATCTCGAATCTAAAGAAGATTAGCTAACTTATAATAATGTATTTGAGTGGAACTTCGAGTTTCCAACCCGATAAATAGTTAAAGTGGTTAATTAATAATTATATGACAAAATAGTTATTTAGTCCAAGTGCTGCATATGATATTGTTGTCTAATGTCAAAATGTTCATACTCATATACACGTACGTACATAAGACAATTGTTTCTAACTATTTGACGGGTCAACATGTCATACTATTTAACAAAAAAAAAATTGTTATTAAAATAATTATGAACAAATTTGTTGCAATTTCATTGCTATTTAATAATAATTAATTTCTTTGCTAATACAATTATGAACAAATCCGTTACATTTTCGTTGATGTTTACTAACAGAATAATTCCTTTGTTATTTAGCAGCATAATTTTCTGTTGCTAATACAATTAAGAACAAATTCCTATAATTCTATTATCATTTAGCAACAGAATTTACCGTTGTTAATACAATTATGAACAAGTTTGTTGCAATTTTGTTGGGTTTACCAACCAGAATATGTCCGTTGGAAAATAGCAACGAATTCTCCGTTGTTAATTCAATTATGAACGAATATGTTACAAATACGTTGCATTTAAAAAATAAAAAGTAAGTGTGTGTATAATGAGAAAAAATCAAGAATTGCTGGCTCACACATACATTCTTTCCTTTTTATTTTATTGTCTGTATATGGTTTGTTAGTCGAGGAACCCTAATATGTCTGTTAGCTGAAATAGTGAAATGCGCATGCATAATAATTAATAACTATGTAACACCTTTTTAAGTGCCATTTTCATTAGCCCTCTTTTATAAGACACAACACAAGTTGTCAAGCGTGCTTTGGGACACAAATAAAATAAACTCAAACGTAGGCCATCCCCTGTCTATAATAATTCTCTTTAATAACTCACTCAACAACAGTGTAATTAATTATTAGACATCAACTCTTTAGCTCGTCATTAATGAGGATAATTAGAAAATTGTTGGCAAAAGATGAAAGGTAAAATTGTGACCTTATGGAAAAAGATGTGAGTGAATTTGTTATTCAGTTTCTCAAATCAATTATGTAACGACTGAAAAAAAAACTCAAGTTTGTTGGGGGATATTTTTGCTTTTTGTGATGAATTTTTTGATGTTCAGTTTAATAGTTTGTAAACTTTGGTTTTCGTAGTTTGGTTTTTGGTTTGTTTTCGTAGTTTGGTTTTTGATTTGTTGTGTAGACCGAAGTGGTTGTTTAGGGGATCCCTCATTGTGCTTCCCCCTGATTTGTTTCCGATAAGGCCTGTCTTGATCGGAATTATTAGGGAGTGATTGTTTATGAATTCAACTAGTTTTTATTTGGTTTGTTTTTTAACTATAGTTAATTTTGTAAAATATCGTATGAGTTGCTAGTGGATATATTAAAATGATATTTAAATAAAATAATTAAAGTTGATTTGATGTAAAGTAGGAGAAAAATAATTAGAAGTAATAGTTAAAATTATGTGAGTACGTGGATGAATAGTGAATTAAAGTTGATGTGATGTGTAAGAATGATTAGTTGATATTATTTAATTGTATTAATAACATGGGAGATAGTGACATTGAATTAGATTAAATTAAATTTGAGTTTTGATTGGTTTTTCTACTGTGGAAATTATAAACAATCGCCCCCTTAGTAACCCGTTGGTTACCGATTTGTATAAAATTGAGATTAGTTAATAAATTTATTATTTGGTTATAAAAAGATGACAATGATACAGATCAATTCAATTCACATTCTATATGCCCATTCAAGTTGGCTCAGAATAAAAATTCACATTCTATATGCCCATTCAAGTTGGCTCAGAATAAAAATTCACATTCTATATGCCCATTCAAGTTGGCTCAGAATAAAAACTATCTGCAAGTTGTTATAACGAACAAACATACATAACGAGATAAGTCTCACTGCAAGACCTTACTTGCATTCAAACCAAATGAAACACTATACTTCAACATATATAGAGCTAACTAATTGTCACTATGATAATGTAACGGGTGAGTGAAATCATTAAATCGAGGGACATTTTGTTTACTGCGTGAGAACTCCTTGCGGTATTATTATTATGCTTCCTAACTGAAACGTATATTTGTCACGGAGTGCGCGAGTATTAGTAAGAACAATAATAAGAATTGTAAAAATGCGGAAGCAAATAACCGAAGATTAATAAACTCTTCAGGGAAGCGTCCCACTTCCCCTCAGAGCTCTTTCATTGATAGATCACTTGCATACATAGCTTGGACTTACAAAGATTCGAACTCCCTTCAAATCTAGTCAACACTACTTGATCCTATCAACTAATCCTCCGGCCACGTCCCGTGGACTTATAAACCTACACTTACTCCCTAAGTGTATAAACCGTAGAATAGTTCTGATGAAATGACTAAAGAACAAAACGAAAGCAGTACTAGTCCTTGAGTTTGTAAGAACTCTTAGACTGAACTGAATACAATCAAGAATAGAACCAAAAACCAAATGAAGCTTGAATGGCGCTCGAATATTTCTCCGTCTCAAAATTCACCCCCGCCATAAGCTTCTTCTAGGGTATATATATGATCTCCTTAGGATTGGAGTCTTCTACAAGGCATAGGTCTTCTTTCAAGATTTCCTTCCAAGATAATAGCATATCTATGGCAAGTAAATCTTTTATTCTCTCTCCTTGATCTCCTCTCCAAGCATGTCTCTTTTCTCCTTCTTTATCTCACCACACGTAATTTCCTAGCATATCAAAACGGTAATAAGATCAACATGAACTTATATAAGGAAAATAAAACAATATTACATAAGGAAATATAATATTTAAAGATCTTCCCTTTTATTCTGTGGTTCCAGGTGCTTGTTCGAACTAATCGAACTAATGCCAAAATAAAATATCTTTCAATATCCCCCTTTGGCATCTAGTTCGAAAACATCAGACTTGAAAGTCTCCTACAGCAGTAAAAACAACAAGCACCCACAGATAAACTCAAGCATGGATTAGATCAATACATCACAAGATCTCCTTAAAGTAGTTCTCCCCCTTAGTTCCTGCAGACATCAAAATTCAATAGAATGCTACTAAATTCATTTCAACCATAGACAGTACGAACACCAGAACAACTGCATTAATTCCCATAAAACAAACTTAGTAACAACCAGCAAACAACCAACAGCAAATAACAAAGTTTTCCTACAATCATCAAAACACACAAAGAAACAAAAGGAGACAAACTACAACTACTCCAAACTAACTACTCATCATCGCCAAGCTTTTCAGTAGCATCAGATTCATCAGCATCCTTTTCACTGCTCTTACTCTTGCTCTTCTCCCCCTTTTTCGAACTACGGGATGCCGAAGGGCCTGTCCCCGAAGTCCGAGTCCGAAGATAGGCTTGCTGAGCAGCAACCTTCTTGGCTAAATCATCCCACTCGCCAAGTTGTTGAGCCACAAACTCACCCCAGTTCTTAGGAACCAAGGAAGGAGCGAGTTCCTTTGTAGACTTGGAAATTCCTTTCTCGTTCAGTGTGCGAGCACTAACAGAGAGTGCTTTCCGGGGATTCTCAAGAGAGTCTTGGAAGCGAAGGTTAACAGAGAAATTATGAGCCGAAAGGAAGGACCAAATAAGGCAGGGAAAGGGAAGAGTTTTACGAGACTCAGTGTTGGCAACAAAGGATTGAAGGATTTGAAAGACAAGGTCCCCAAAGCTAAAAACTTTCCCAATCATAACCCAATAAATGACTTTACATTGCAGCTCAGTAAGGAGGGTTTTGTTGGACGTAGGGGTCCAGTTGCCAGCACCAATTTTGTGCAACAAATTAGCAACCAAGCAAAGAGAGTTCACAGACAGGTTTGAACCAGGCCAAGTATCCAACTGACCAGAAGTGAGAACTCTGGTCATTTCATCAGAATCAAGATCAATAAGAGAAGAACTATCAAGAGCAGAGGGCAAACCAAGATGGGCATTAATCAAAGCGGGAGACACATCAATCACACGGTTGCGAAGAAAAAGTTTATAATAACGAGGGCTAGCAGGATCAAACACAGCAGGAGTAAGGTTAGCATAGAATTCCTTAACAGCTTGGCCACAAAAGGGCTTAACATCAGTCACGGTCTTCAAAAGACCCACTTGCTCAATCAGACGAAGAACACCGAGTTCAGCAAACTTACCATCAGTCACAGGATGTTCCGACCAGAACTCATAAGACCCAAAATTAACAAAGCGTTCGTGCGCCGCTTCTGTATAGAACCGATTGGTGAAGGTATTCTCCAGATCATACGCATCATCTTCAGGTTCAGGAGGGACAAGGGGCTCGTCAATGGCCTTCCCACGTCGACGGGTGGAACGACGAACTGGAACCTTCGAAGGTGGTGATGGCTGGTCAGAATGGACTTCAACAGTGGTAGCCGCCGTATCATCTTTTTCCCTTTCGGTAGTAGTCGTCTTGGTGACCGACTTAGTTGCAGAAGTGGGAACAGCAGATGACTCCCCCTGAGTCGAGACGGCGAGTGATTCAACACGTCCAGAAAGTCCAGGAACTCCAGTGGCAAGTGGTGAGACTTCAAGATTCTTGCGAACATTGTCGGATTTAGACTGAGAGCCAGATGAAGAAGAGGCGAGTGAAGCCGATTTTGACTGCGAAGATTCAGGAGTCGGTTCTTTCGCTGGTGGCGAAGGTTCACGAACAGATCCAGTGGAGATGGAAAGTCGACGGCGCTTAAGTCGCTTCTCTTTCTGCTTCTGAAGTCGGCGCTTTGCTTTGTCTTTGCCGCCAGCCATGGGAGAAGAATGAGGATTGAGAGAGGAGATGTTAGGGTTTCAATCGGTGAGGGTGAACAGAGAAGAGAGAGACAAAAGAAAGAACCAAAAGAAAAGAATAAAATAAGAGGAAACGTGTGATGAGAGCAGTTGAGAGACGTTGGATCTTAGAAAACCGCAAAAGGTAGGTTCCGAAAATCAAGGTGGTAAGGAGAGCGGTTTTAGGAGAGAGAGAGTGAGAGAAGGAAAATTCAAAGATTATTAGTGAAATTAATCCCTCCAATAATCCAAAATCAAACATACCATAACTTCCCACATCAATAACGGCTCGCATTATTTTGAATTTTTGGAAAGAAATCAGATTTTATCCATGAATACGTCCTGCACAAACTCTTGGAACACGTTCAAAAAGGAAATCATATGCAAACATGCCTAATTATGAAAAAGGAATAAAAATCGCACACAATATTCACTAAAATCATAAGATCTTTTCTTTTCTAACTTAGACAAGAGTGACGGCAACAATCAGAGACCAACTTTGAGATTCAAACTTTATGAGGAACATACGTTAGACGAATATATGTATATACACAGAGTAGTGCGAACCACAACTTCCAATATATTTTTTTTTTCGAAAGAACACATGCATTATTATTCATAGTGCATTTCACTTAGTAACAATCACTGCCATAGTGAAAGTCGACCCCACTACTTTGCACTACAATTTTCAGCAAGGATCCCAAGTTTTTTTTTTTTTTTTTTTTTTTTTTTTTTTTTTTTTTTTTTTTTTTTTTTTTTTTTTTTTTTTTTTTTTTTTTTTTTTTTTTTTTTTTTTTTTTTTTTTTTTTTTTTTTTTTTTTTTTTTTTTTTTTTTTTTTTTTTTTTTTTTTTTTTTTTTTTTTTTTTTTTTTTTTTTTTTTTTTTTTTTTTTTTTTTTTTTTTTTTTTTTTTTTTTTTTTTTTTTTTTTTTTTTTTTTTTTTTTTTTTTTTTTTTTTTTTTTTTTTTTTTTTTTTTTTTTTTTTTTTTTTTTTTTTTTTTTTTTTTTTTTTTTTTTTTTTTTTTTTTTTTTTTTTTTTTTTTTTTTTTTTTTTTTTTTTTTTTTTTTTTTTTTTTTTTTTTTTTTTTTTTTTTTTTTTTTTATGAATAAACGCACTACGGTTTTTATGAGGGTGACCACCTTATAACTCCACATAAGAACACCACATAGGAATATGTAGTGTGTGTCACTAGCTTACGCCCTTCTCAACATTTTCTGTCCAAGACGCTCTTTTCACAGTCGATCCCGCTTTGGGAAACGAGCCATGTGCTAGCTATCGCTCTAGATCATTTATGAGAAGGCAGCTCTTTGCGACAAAAGAAAACAAAAATACAGAAAGTAAATATGTTCCTCAATCTAGTAAGAATTCGCAGTCAGCCTAGAACTGCCAACATCACTCAAGTGTTCAGAAAGATCAGAACGTCAATTAAGAATTTAGTGGTGAGGAGAATGCAGAATGCAAGAACATGCCTAATGCCATATACCCTATATGCTTACACACAATGTAAATATAATAGATACTAGTATACAATACAATATAATATAATGCAAATACACGCAAGCACTCAGTATGAACAGATCCCTAAGGATTTCCTTAGAGAAGTGAACCTTTGAGAATCCAGTGCTTTAGTGAATATGTCAGCTAGCTGGTTTTGAGTAGGAACATGTTCAAGGACAATCACATCATTCTCAACCAAATCTCTAATAAAGTGATACCGAATATCTATGTGTTTAGTTCTAGAATGCTGAACCGGATTTTTAGAGATATTAATCGCACTGGTATTGTCACAGAAAAGGTTTACAGTTTTTACCTCAAGACCAAACTCAATCATCATTTGCTTCATCCACATGAGCTGGGAACAACAACTTCCCGCGGAGATATATTCGGCTTCAGCAGTCGAGAGTGCCACACAATTTTGCTTCTTACTAAGCCAGGAGATTAGGTTGTTCCCAATATAGAAACACCCACCGGAGGTACTACGTCGATCATCGACGTTTCCAGCCCAATCCGCATCACTATAACCTGCAAGACTAGAAGATGTGTCACGCGAGTACAAAATACCTAAGTCAGAAGTACCATGCACATACTTAATAATATGCTTTACCGCCTTTAAATGCGATTCCTTAGGATTTGCTTGGTACCGGGCACACATTCCAACACTGAAGCACAAGTCAGGCCTACTAGCCGTCAAGTAAAGTAAGCTGCCTATCATGCTTCTATAAAGCGTAGAATCAACAGAGGTTCCAGCATCATCCCTAGAGAGCTTAGTGTGGCTTCCCATGGGAGTGGCTGGACACTTAGAATTTTCTAGCCCAAATTTTCTCACAAGATTTTTAGCATATTTGGTCTGATGAAGAAAAATCCCTTCCTTGGATTGCTTAACCTGCAAACCTAAGAAATAGGACATTTCCCCGACCATACTCATCTCAAACTCACTCGACATGTGACTAACAAATTCATTTACCCAAGTTTTCGAGGTAGAACCAAAGATTATATCATCTACATATATCTGTGCAATGATAATATCTTTATGAGATTTACGAACAAATAGAGTTTTATCAACTCCCCCTCGAGAGTAGCCCATCTCGACCAAAAAATGAGTTAGGCGTTCGTACCAGGCTCGCGGTGCCTGTTTCAGCCCATACAAAGCCTTCTTCAGCCTGTAAACATGGTCAGGATGATGTGGGTCTACGAACCCTTCAGGTTGCTTAACATACGCAACCTCTTTCAAAAACCCATTCAAAAAGGCGGACTTAACATCCATTTGATAAATCACAAATCCAAGTAAGCACGCAATGGATAAGAACATCCTAACAGACTCTAGACGAGCTACAGGGGCAAATGTCTCATCAAAGTCAACACCTTCCTCTTGGGTGTACCCCTGAGCTACGAGACGTGCCTTGTTCCTAGTGATCTCTCCCGATTCATCAGTCTTGTTTTTAAAAATCCATTTCGTTCCAATGACGTTTGAATCGGAAGGTCTAGGTACAAGTTCCCACACATCGTTTCTCACAAACTGTTCTAGTTCTTCCTGCATAGCTAGAACCCAGAAATCATCACACAAGGCTTCTTTGGCATTTTTAGGTTCCACTTTAGACACATAACACGCAAAATGACACACACCAGCTATTCTCCGAAAGTCAGGTTTTACACCTCTAGTATTACGCTCAGTGATTCCTCCTATGATCTGGTCCTTAGGATGATCCCTCTGAACTTTGGCGGGAGGATCGCGCTTTGGTTCAGACGGAGTTCCAAGGTTCATAGGGACACTATACTCATTAACAATTACATGTTCCTCACAATCTGGTATTTCAGTTTTTACTTCATTCAACACACTTTCAGGTTTAGACACTTCCTTTTTATTAGACACATCAAGTTTAGACACATCAGGTATCACTACACATTCAGACACATCATCAAAAACCACATTAATAGATTCCATGACCACTTCAGTTCGCAAATTATAAACACGAAATGCACGGCTATTGGTGGAATAACCAAGGAACTGACCTACATCACTTTTAGACTCAAATTTACCAAGATGATCTCTGTCATTGTAAATATAGCACCGACATCCAAATGTATGAAAATACTTCACATTAGGTGCTTTACCTTTCCACAATTCATATGAAGTCAACCCGGTTCCTTTCCTGCAATAAACACGGTTAGTTATATAGCATGCAGTATTAACCGCCTCGGCCCACCATCTCAAGGACATATTCTGGGAAACAAGCATCACTCTCGCCATTTCCTGAAGAGTTCTATTCTTACGCTCCACGACTCCATTCTGCTGTGGAGTGATTGGAGAGGAAAATTGATGGAATATGCCACGAGATTCACAAAAGAGTTCAAAACCACGGTTCTCAAATTCCTTACCATGGTCACTTCTAATGGCGACAAGATTGGTTCGTTTTTCATTTTCAAGTTTCAGCACGAGTTTCTTAAAAGCATCAAGTGCATCAGATTTATCTTTAAGAAACTCAACCCAAGAAAATCTAGAATAATCATCCACACAAACAAGAATATACTTCTTACCACTGTAACTTTCAACCTGAATCGGTCCCATCAAGTCCATGTGAATCAGTTCCATTATCTGGTTTGTACAGACTTCAGTCAATCTCTTGTGAGACGCCCTTTTCTGTTTGCCCATTTGACAAGATCCACACACCCGTGGTACTTCCCTTTTCAGCTTGGGCAATCCTCGAACAGCCCCTGTAGAAGAAAGTTCAAGTAAGTGAGGATAATTAATGTGCCCTAACTTTTGATGCCATAGTTCAGTCATATCAGTACTGGTTTTATTACACTTCAAATCAAATTCCACTAGATAACAATTATCCCTAGATCTAGTACCAGTAAGAACATGTTTGTTTTCTTGATCAGACACACGACACTGAGTTTTGGTAAAGTTCACATACAAACCCTGATCACACAATTGACTAATACTCAGAAGATTTGCCTTCAAGTTTTGAACCAAAAGAACATTTTTAAGTTTAGGCAGACCAGGAACATTCAAACACCCTACTCCTAGAACCTTGTTCTTAGCTCCATCACCAAAAGTTACTGAACTAGATGAGACAGGCACAATATCAATCAAGTTGGATTTTATCCCTGTCATGTGACGAGAGCAACCACTATCAAAGTACCAGTCAGAATTGGAAGTGGATTTTAAGGCAAATATAGAAGACAGACAGACGTTCTTATTTACCTTTGGAACCCAGATCTTTTTCTGTTCATGATTCACAATGTCAATTTTGAGTTTAGGTGCTTTCAAGGGAACACCGTGAGGACTCCAGTCATTAATTCGTCCCGTATATATGTCATTGTGCATTCTGTAGCACTTGGGACGAATGTGACCTCGAATCCCACAGTAGTGACAGACGGGTACAAAGTTCTTACCTGAATCTTTGTGTGATGCTTTTGGGGAGTTTGGCTTACCCTTTTTGGAGTCAAGTGAGTACCCCTCTTTAACAAAAGTCAGACCTGTCTTCCTTAGTGAGATGTCTGATTCTCCGACCTTCCCCTTCAGTTTCTGATTAAGGAGGTTCTTACTCGAGTCGGATGAACCAATCTGTTGACTTAGTCTTTGAACTTCTGCATATGAGGTCTTGGGTTTATTGATCATCCTGACGACTTCCTCGCTTTTGCCTAACTTCTCTTCAAGGATAGAGCAATGACTTCTAAGTGTCATGTGATCCTCCATTAATTTCCCGAGTTCCTCCTTGAGCACAGCTATCTCAGTTTCTCTCTCACCTGCAACATTTTGCAAAGCAAACAACTCGTTACGTAAGTTTTCAATAATAAAATTCAGCTCGTCACTTGCCTGTTTGTTGAGTTTATCCCCATGTTCAACCAAGGCAAGTTTTGCAAAACAACTATTTAAGTCCTTATCCTGCTTTGCGGTATGGAGATCCGATTTAATGAGCTTTTCGTTCAATTCGACAGTCATCATTCTCATCTTTTGAAGCTCACTCCGAAGATAGTCAATCTCTTTCTCACGTTCGCTAGATCGTTGTTCCAAAGCCTTCATCTTCTGCTTTTGAGTATGGTACTTATTGATGATGTCTCTTGCCTTGAGACACTTTTCGATGGCGTACTTGTGAAGTACCAGATTCTCGGCAGCTGGATCCGAAAATTCATCAGAGTCCACTTCGCTCAAGTTTTTCGCGTAAGAACCTGCATCAGATTCAATATCAGTTAGATGAACAGAAGAGGTAAAGCAGTTATATTCATTAAGAAGACATTTAGCAGAGTTATTTGAGTAGATAGAATTCTCAGTTGTTTCAGATTCTTTATCCTCGTCGTCGCTCGAATCAGACCACGTAGCCTTGAATGTCTTGTTCTTCTTCTTGAAATTAGGACATTCCTTTTGAAAATGTCCAAAGCCCTTGCATTCACGGCATTGGTCCTTCTCTACTCCTTGATTAGAGTTCTGGAACTTGTTCAGCTGCAAACCAGAACGCTTCTCTCCGAATTGCTGAATTTGGTTCCTCCCTCCATCAAACGATCTATTACCCTGAAACCTCTTTTTCTGAAATTTCTTAAGCTTCGAGACATTTTTGGAGAGTACAGTAAGTGCCTTGGTGATTTCATCAGGATCAAAGGATTCCTCATCAGATTCTTCATCTTCAGCTACTGAGGTGCGAACCTTGGCCTTTAGTGCTAAGCCTTTTCCTTTGCTTATTCTCATGGAATCAAAACCATGATTGATTTCAAATGTCCGAAGTTCGCTGAGAAG
>BKCP01004750.1:21857-33925 GCA_008636005.1 Striga asiatica
TAACGGGGTACAAAAGGACCAGTACTCACCCCCATTATGTTTTTCAGGTAACAGGGTCGGGCCGGAGGTGTGAGCAAATAAAGTGGTGGTGATGGTCGAGTACTCATTTCAAAGGACATTTGTAATAAATGAAATAAGTCTGTATAATTATTCACGTTTTTAAGTAATTCCGCTACGCTTATTAATATGTGAACTTGCATTTTAAATAAATTCAGATTTCAAGTTTTTATCATTTCATAAATATGAACATGATATAGTTAAATGCAAGTATATATATATAAAAATCTGTTTTGTTATGTCTAAAATAAATAATTAGACAAAGTTAAAGTTAAACAGATTTTTAGGAAGAAGGAGTTTAAGTAGCATTCCGAGTAATTCGCAAAAAGATTTCGAAAGAGTTATAAGTAATTTCGAAATAAAAGTTGCGAAAAATTTACTCTGATAAGCGGGGTGTTACAATTTATCTTCGAAAAATCAATAATGAGATGTTTTAAATGTAAATTATTTTATTTAAAATAATGAGATGTTTAAATATAAATAATTATATTTAAAATAAAATTTTAAAATAAGATTTTAAAGAACAAGCCCGAATGCTTACTAGGTTATACTTAGGGGTGAGCAATCTCCAGAACCGTACAGAAGTTCGGAGATCACTAAAATTCGATCTCCAGAGCCGTACCAAAAAATCGGTTCTGTCCGGTTCGGAGATTTTTATTTTTCAGTTCGGTTCGGTTCGGTTTTCGGGACTATTTGAACAGTTCGGTTCGGTTTGGTTCGATTCGGATATTCGGAGATTTCTTATCATTTTAATTTTTTTTTGAATGACCACCTAGTTATATTTTATTTTTTATATGTATTTTTTTTAATCCAACATCAATACTTCATCATATTAAAGATTTTATTTCTAAATCAAAGTAACCATAATTTTTTTTTCCCGGAACGATAGATGTACTATAAAAAGCACAAAAGTGCAAAGAGAACAAATTATAAGACCACAACGGGGTAAGCCAAGACCCCAACAGGGTAAAATCTAAGACCCCAACAGGGTAATGAGACAGGGGCCAACGACCCAAACCAAAAACACTCCTAATAAAAGAACAGGAATAGAAAACTGAGAGGACACGCACATGGCGGCCTAGAGAACTCCACAACCGAAAATAAATAACAGAGCCACTGCACAATGTCTAGCTTGTATTCATTTCCAAACAAAGACAAAAAAAACACACTGAACAAAAAAAAGACAACAAACCGAAAAAAACACACAGAACGAACACACTGAAGAAAATAAAAACGACCCTCCCCCGGAGAAACAACTAAGCCGAAGAAACAGCTACAACTGACCAAAGGATAGGCCCCTAGCCAAGCCCCAACCCCCGAAACTGCCGAAGGCCTAATAAGAGGCAAGGCCCCGCCCCCGAACCCAACCAAAGGACAGCACTCACTGACCGAGGAGAACAGGCTCAGCCACCCCAACCAGCATAACCCTAACTAGGCTAACACCACTAGCCCAGGTCGAGAAAACTGAATCCCACGCAACCCAAACCGAGCTGCACCAGGATAGTTGCTACCTGCCCGAACTCCAACTCCGGCAACCACCACATGAGACACACAACAGCCACCAGAGCCCCACCCACCCACCACCATCGCCGACCCGCTTCCACAGCCGTAGACTCACAATCGCCCTCTCGCCATATCAGCCAACTACTCAGCAGGAAGCCGAGCCCCGGCTAAGCGGTCCAAACCACACCAACACTCAGTACCACCAACCCTACACCCAAACGGGCCGAAACAGGCCCTGACAGACAACCCCGACGGAGAAATCGCAGAGCCCCAAATCGAACCCTAACCCCCAAACTCACCGATAACCAAATCCACCAAACAGAACCAAATCAAGCTAGAGAACTAACCAACAGCCTCCCAATCGCAACGAGCAGCATCGAAGACACCGAATTACGATCGGGAACGGCCGCAGTTCCCCAACCCACCACCAGACGGGAGAGACGAAGAAAATGCTATGGCTGTAAAACCGAAGAAAAACAACGGCAAGGGAGGAATGGGCGGCCAGCGACGGCCGCAGAAACGGCGTCGCCGTCGCCGGAAGAGGCCAAATCGGTCGAAAGGAGCGGAGCTTGTTGGAGTGTGAAAATCGCAGGGGTTCTTGTCAGTCTTTGAACTTCTATTATATATGTCAGTTAAGGGTTTCTCCACAAATTTGAAGCTATTTTGTTTGTGCCTGTGTATCTATATTTTACTAGACCAACATATTTGTATGGTTATTATATATAAAATCTTACTTCTCTCGTTTGGGACAAATTAGGAGTCGTGACTGTTAGAATTTTAGGTATTAAAATATCCAAAATTTCACACAAATATCAAAATTAAAATACGCAGCGGAAATAAATAAATACTATAAATTCAAAATTTAGCCTACAAGTGAAATACACTTGTAGACTAAGGCCACATGCCAAAATTTTACTAGAACAAAATAATCACAAAGATTTTCATCCAATCTCGACAATTATATGAACTATATCACATCAATATCATCAAATAAATCATGTCAAAGAAAAAAATAAAAAAGACAAAGCCAAATTGTCCCGTGCTGTAATATGCTTCCAATGTTTTCAACGCCAAATTGAAGATGTGCTACTCTTTTTATGGTTGATTCTATCCTACATGTACTGGTACTGCCCTCACTTGGGTGTGGGTAGCAATGCTTCTTTTACTATTTACAATATTGTGTTAATTTTTTCATCCTTATTTTTTATTTTAAGCAATAGTTATTAGTTTTTGTATTTCTATTAATCTATTCATTAAGTATATTTGTTTTTTCATTCAAAAATAATATCCCGTATGATCATGTATTTCATCTAATTGTGCTAATAAATTTATTCTTGCTTTAATTATTTTTATTTCTTGTTCTAAATCTAGATAAATTTTTCGTAAACTCATATTATTGTTTTAGGTGGTCCTATTTTCATATGTCTTTGTTTTTGTTTAAAACTTTGAATTTTGTAATCTAATTGTTTTAGTTTTTGTTCATCTTTCTCAATATATTTATATTGGGTTGTTTTTTCAATTAAATAATCTATAGTTTTTATTTCCTTTATTTTTATTGCATATAACTCAAGACTTTGATTTTTTTGAATTCTGTTGGATTCAATGTCTAGCTCTGATACCAAATTTTGTGGACTACATTTATAGACTTAATTACGTATTTCATTAGAAGAAATAATCCTATTTTGAAAAAGTGTTGTTCTTTCTAAGATTAAATTCTTCTATTGCTTACTAAGAAATTCTTCTGCTAAATTGATACAGATCTTGAAATAACTTATTTCCGCTTCTTGAGCTCCAAAATTTTCAATTTCAAGAGCATATTTCATTCGATTTATGTTAGAAGAAAGTTGTAGACTTTCTTGTTCTGAAAGTCTTTCAGAACTCTGTTTTTCTAACAGATTTTCTAAAGTTTTTTGAAGAATAATACTCCAAGGAATTGCAGGCATGATTTTTCTTTGTTTGTAGATTAGGTATTTATAAATTCAGTTAGAAAGTTGGTCATATTTTTGTCTGTTTTTTCTTCTAATTTTGAAATTCTAGATTCTATTTTTTATGATTTTTCTAACACTAATTCTAAACTAGGATTTTCTTTTTGTCTTCTTTCTGCTTTTCGTAAACAAACTAATAGTCCTTGAATATTTTTTAAAATCTTTGATTTATATTTTTTTTTTTTGACGAAACGATAGAGGTAATATATATAACGCACAACTGTGCATAAAGCAGCCACCGGCTGATTACAAGCAGTCAACAACTGAATACAAGCAGCCACCAGCTAAAAACTGAGAGGACAGGTCTAAAGACCGCCTAGAACCGACCCCAACGGGGTAATACTCTAGAACCAAAGAAACCCAAAACAACTAAACACAATAGAAAAACACAAGACCCCCACAGGGTAATTTCCGAGTGTCGGACCCCCACAGGGTAATGAAAATGACACTCGGATGTACCGGGGCCAACGGCCCAAACCTAAAACACTAAACAAAAACATAAACTAACACTAAACAAAGCTCACAACACTACTCAAAACAAGAACTACAAACTACCACACACAAAGCCCTTCCACTGCAATCAAACCGACCCAACCAACAGTGAACAATCGACCCGAGAGACTCCAAGCCCGAAGAACCACTACTGAAACTGCGCAACCGCCTATACAATAGCCAACGTCGAGCCCGAACCAAACTCAAATCGACCCATTACCTACCGAGAGGAGAACAATCCGCTCTCACACCAAACCCGGCCCGAAACCATCTAACACCACTAGATGAGATGAGCTCGAGTTCCCGCCGTCTAACACCACTAGCCAACAAGGGAGAGGACGGAGCATTACCTCAACTCCGGTTGCCGTAACCGGACTGTCACAGCTTCCAGAGTCCCAGCCCAACCCCGGCTCACTCACTTCCCAACACCACTGCAACCGCCGTCGACCAGAGCTCAGCCGCAGAGGGCCCCGCCGTGAACAGCAACCACTGCCACCGCCGCCAACGACCGGAGCCCAGACCGCAGGGGCCCCTCCGTGAACAGCAAAGGCGACCAGAGGACGCGACAGAGTGCCATCCAGGAGCAAATCGAAGCTCGAAGCTTCCCTCCTCTAATCGAAGACAGCCGGCGACCATGAGAGCCTTGCGACTCCGACACTGCTGCGAGGAAGAAGGCTTGCGAACCGTGCGAATCGCGACATCTGCAGTGAGAAGGAAGGCTTGCGAACCTAGGGCCAGGCCGAGCAGTCGGAAATGACCACTGGCCGGCGTCGGATTGTCACAGAGGAAGGCAATCGGCGATGGATTGGGGCTGAAAGCTAGGGTTTCGCGATTTGGGGCAAAGGAGAAGAAGAAGAAGTCGTGTCGAATCCAAATACACTTCTTGATTATATCATATTCATTAACTAACAATGATTTATATTGACTATAGTCATATTCATTAATTTTATTTCTAAACTCTTGTAAATCAACTAACAATGATTTTAATTCTTGTAAACTAGTTTCTCTTTTCGCATGATACTTCTTCTTGTAGGTTTTATAAGGTCCTCTTATATATCCTGGTGTATTGGATGATTCCATTTAAATTCTTTTATTTAGACTTATTACTAAATTACTTAAGTCATTTAGTTGTTTGTTTAACACTTTAATTTCATTTTCTTCTTCATGTATATTTTTAATACTGAATGGTTCTTCTATTTCTTTTCTTTGAACCAAATCATTACTATATGAGTGTCTTCCTAATGTCAATGGTGCTTTACTAATCATTCTCATGCTATGTTGTCTTAAAAAATCTTTTTGAATACTATCATTTTTTATAATTGTACTTGTTTCATTAAATATTTTTTCCGTGTATATGCTATCCTGATTTTGACAATGCATACTTAAACTGCTATTACTTAATGCGTATGAAATTCTATAGCAAACCACCATAGGTATGTCTCCTGATTCCATTAACGTTTTTTCTTGGAAATTACATATTATTCCTAAACAGTTGTTTATTTTCTTAGTTACTAATGGTATAGGGAATTGTAATGATACATTAAATTTAATTACTCCATATCCCAGATCTCCTTCTATTTCTCCTAATTTTCTTGATTCTTTATGCATGATTCTGTTATCTTCAACTATAATATTTACAGGTGTCTTTATTCCTTCTCTGAATGTTGATTTTAATATGATTTGAATTGTGTTTATATGTATATATCCTATTTTCTTTCTCTCTTCTTCTTTTATTTTTTCTAATCTTTTTTCTATCTGACTTATTTCTACAAGAGGTGCTTGAAACTTATAGTTCGCTTGCTCTATTTTTATAGGTTGTTCTCCATTCATAATTCCATATAGTATTGTATTTCTTCTAATTAATTTATTTAACAAGCTATTATTTATTCCTTCTCTTTTATCTATATCTAAATTTCTTTTTTTTTTTACTTTCGTTACTAGCTTCTTATCTAATAATATATCTGATAAGTAGGTTCCTTTTTCTTCTATATGTTCTATAGTTTGATACTCGTTTTTCATTTTTATTATCTAATTATGAATAATCTTTCAAAAGCTGATTTTTAAGTTTTAAATGAAAGCAAGAGTAAATATAGAATGATGATAATATACCGTTGATTTTCTTCTTATTTCCAACACAACTGGGACTTGATCCTTTTGGCATGCAGCGCCTACGATCCTTCAACCAGCTATTCAGTGTTCCAGGAAATGCTTGAGAATATCTTCTGTATATTATTTTACTCTTTATTTTACTCTTATTTCTAACTTTTTAGCTGCTCATGAGTATTGAAACACACATATTTTATATCAAGAGTTTATTTTAGAATTGTCGTGCCTTACAAAGGAAATGGCCGGTCTTATTTATAGGCCGAACCTATCATACCATCATCCACACACTAATTTACATTATTGGTCGGGTCACATTCTTAGAGACGTGCACGACTCTCTTATTATCACTATGCCATCAACAGGCTGGCAACCAAAGGAAAAATGAAAAAGACATTTACCTACTAAAAATACAAATTACAAAAGGTCGTAGGACCCCCTTCTTTATTTGCTTGTCTACATTGTTTTTTCGTAAGTGCCGAATGACGTAAGAGCTTACGTCTACTCGTCCATTATTGTATCGTCTTCTTCTTGTACTGGTTGCAAGTCTTCTCCAACTGCTTCTGGGTTACATTCTTCACATACATGGTCTTCACTAAAATCCTTTTGCAGCCTTGTACATATTTTTCTTTTTAATTCGTTGGGTACATCGAACTGAATATTAATCAACTCATCTAAGTACTTATTTAGTAATTGAATACCTGTCTCTGTTGGGTTCTTTGCTTGCATGCTCCATATCACAACTGACTTGGAAGTATAATTGATTCTTCCTTTTATCCGGATACCTTTGTTAAGAATCATAACATAGTTATTTAAAAACTGGTTATCTCATCTTCATGGCGTGCTTGGCCAATATCTGGATAATTATTATTGCTGACTCCGATTTGACATAATTGTATTGCGGTTTGTAGAACATCTCCCCCCTCTGAAAAGATTGGAGTTGTGGCGAAGATTTTTTAAAAGCCTTCCTTCTTTCCTAAAATCTTTGATGCATACTGACTCACGGTTCTTCGTAGATTTGCGGGAAAATATTGAAAGATGTCTGTTCCCCGGAAATATATACAACTGACTAATCCAGATTGAAACAACATATATGCCTTTAACGGGTTTGCTTCAGGGAGTATAATTACTTTTGGTCCTTGATAGATTCCTTCAATTGGATGTATACTTGTTTGCTTATCTGCTTCTGTAAACTTGAATTCTTGATTGAATCTCGCTTGAGTTAATTTTGTTAACTCTTCTTTTTGCTGTTTACTTTGTATATTGCCAATTGTTAATGGCCTTAGTGTAGGAATTGATCCTATCACTTGCATCTGTTTCTGTGGTGCCGTAGCTGGCATTTTTGCTTTTCCTGCATATGTATTTTGAAATTTTTCTAGAGCCTGTTGTGCTTCAAACAGACTAGAAAATTTCTGATATATAATATTCTTGTTACCTATGGTGTGAACTGCAACTTCACTCCACTGTGTATATATTCCTCTGTTTTCTCATGTGAAAATCACATAATGCGTTTTAGGTTTTTCTTCTTCGTTGAATGCTTTTTCTAATTGCTTCGAAGATCCAATGGATTCTTCTTTCTTTTTATTTTTTGTCTCTGTTGGAAACAAAATATTTCTTATTGCTTTAATTTCACTTTCTACTTGCATGAGCTGTTTTCTTAACTCTTCTGCTTGCTTTTCCAGTTTTTGCATGCTTTCCTTTAGTAATGGTTTAAGTGCTTCCATTCTTTTGTTAATGTATCTGCAAGAAAATTTTCATTACTGGAAATATAAAGCGAAATATAATCATATTGCTGTGCTTTTAAACTCCATCTTAAAAGTCGTCCTTTGTTATAAGATTCTTTTAACTTATATTTTGTAAAATCTTTTGTATAAAGACTATCAGTTTGAAAAATGAATTTAATTGGTTGTAAATCTAATTTAAATTTTTCCAAAGCATTGATGAAAGCTAATGTTTCTTTCTCATGTGTTGTGTAATTTCTTTCTGCTGGTTTAAATGTCCCTGATACCCATTTGGATAATAATAAGTTGTTGTCTTCCTTTGTTTTCTTTCGTAAAAATGTTTTTACTTCAGATGGTTTATTGTTTGTGACAAATTGTTTAAATTCTTCGTATGTATCTGGAATTGCTTGAAGGATTGCTCCTCAAGTATCCTGACTTGCATCAGTATTTAAAATAAGTAAATCATTGGGTTTAGGTAAATAAAGTTGTGGTAAATGAGTACATAATATTTTTAGAGATTGTACTGCTCTAGTTGCATCATTTGTCCATTTCCATGGTGTTTTTTCAGAAATCATTTTTTGCAATAATTCCCTTTCTTTTGCTAAACTTTTTATAAAACCCTTTTCTCCTATGTAAGTAAGACATCCGAGAAATTTTTGTATTTGATTTCTATTTTCAAGCTGATTTGGAAACTGGTGTGTTTTTTCAAGTAAATGTTTTTGTGGTTCTATATAACCTCCTTCAACTATTTTCATTCCTAAAAACTCAGTTTATGTTTTATAAATTTTTGCTTTTTCTTTGCTTAAAATAATTCCTTTGTTACCTAATTGTATAAGAACTTTTGCAAGTTCTTTGAAATGTTCTTCTTTTGATCCTTGTGTAAAAACAATTATATCATCTATGTAAGCAAGACTTATTGATTCTAATCCTTTAAGATTGTTATCCATAAAATCTTTGATAAATACTTGGTGCTTGATTCATAATGATTTTGAGGTGGACAACTAAATGCTGTTAATGGCTTAGTTTCTTTATGTAACCTTAATTGTCAATATCCTGATTTAGCATCTAATGTACTATACCATTTTGCTTTCTTATTCTACTAAAAATATAATCTTGTCTGGGTAGTTTATATGAATCTCCTTTAGTGGCTTTATTCATTTGTTTATAATTTATTACCATTCTTCTTTTTCCTCTTTTTAATTCATTATGATTTTCTACATAGAAGGCTGGTGCGCTATGTGGACTTGTGCTAGACTGTGTTATTCCTTTTTCAAGCATTTTAGTTGTTTCTTCTTGAAGTTCTT
This sequence comes from Striga asiatica, assembly GCA_008636005.1. Taxonomy (NCBI): domain Eukaryota; kingdom Viridiplantae; phylum Streptophyta; class Magnoliopsida; order Lamiales; family Orobanchaceae; genus Striga; species Striga asiatica. The sequence goes on from BKCP01004750.1 coordinate 31,023, forward strand.
TTACATCTCTTTCTGTGTATGGTATTCTATTTGGTACATTAACTTCTTTATTGGGATCTATCAATTCTATTTTAACTATCATGCTATTTGTATTTTTATCTGGGTCTAATGGATCTTGACTACATATTTTTTCTAGTAGTTGGTTAATTTGTTCTTCTAAGTTTATACTTATCATTTTATAAATTTGAAATGAAACTTTTCTTAATATCTCCCCTTTTATAAAAGAAGATGTGTTATATATTTTTGTAGTAATCATTTTACTAGACTGTGTATCTAATTGTGGACATCTGAAACTTATGCTGTTTAATCTTTGAATAAATGGACTATATAACTTAAGAAAATTGTTTCCAATTATTAATGGTAAACTTGTATTTTGCTTATAGAGACTTGGTAAAGGAAAACGTTTTTCTTCTATTAATAATACTAAATTTGTTGCTCTAGAATCATTACCTATTGTTTTATTATTTGCAATTCTCACCGTGATTGGCTTATCTAATTTCTTCCAATATTTACTAGGTAATATAGATTCTTGTGCTAAACATATTGTTGCACCTGTATCTATATATGTTAATAAAGTTTTATTGAATAATTTAACTTTAATAAATGAACTATTTTTACTCATCTTCTGAATCTGATGATTCTATATCACTATCTGTTTCTGATTCTAGATCGTATATATCGAAATCTAATAGTTCACCTTCTTCATATTCATCTTCTATCGGTTCATATCCTAAAGAAAATATTATTTTTAACTTCTTTTCTTTTTCCGGTATGTTTTTAGGGCATTCATTTGCATAATGTCCTATTTCTTGGCATTTCCAACATCTACAATTCTTCTTTCCTTTAGGGCAATATTTGGGTTTGCCTAAATATTTTCCTTGTTTTCTAAATTTACCTTTATATTTAGATATCCATGGTTTTCTAAATGTTTTATATCTTCTTGGTTTATATCGTATATTAAACTTATTGTATTTATAATATCTTTTCTTCCTATATGGTTTATGACAACCATATTCTTGTGGTACACTGTCTAATTGTTTACAACATCTTGTGTCGACTTTAGTCATTTCATGATGTTCTATTTTTCTTATACAAAGTTCATCTCTGTATTCTTTTGCATATTTTTCTAAAACTCCTAGAGTTTTTTCTTCCTGCGTTTCACTTACTTTTTTCTGAATATACTTATTCATTTCATATTTTAGTTTGCTTTCAACTATTTCTATTAAACCTGATCTCTCTTTGATTTTATAGAAATTTTCTCTTACTTGACAAAAGAAATTTTCTATATAACATATATCACATAATTTCATATTAGTTAAAATTCTAATTATTTTTTCTTTTTGTGATTCTTTCGATTCTTTACCGGTGATTCCTAAAAATTCTTTTACCAGATCTTTTGCTCATTCTCTTAACATTACTATTTTATATTCTGCTCCTATTTCCGAGCCACTAGCTTGAAGGTTTAACAGAATTTGAGTGTTATCTAGATAGTCAAATAATACTCCTGATGTTTTGTATTTTGTATAATTGAAGAAATCTAATAATATCATCCCACTTATCATTGGATCATTAGTTTGAACTAGTAATTTTAGTTGATTAGTCCAAGTGACTATTAAATCTTCTGCATTGGTTGCACAATCTATATTTAATATTCCGTTAGACAAATGTCTTTCTTTTTCTAAATAAGAAGGTGGTACATTTTTTCTCAGTTTTCCTTGACTATAACTATAGTCGTTTTTATATGTAAAATCTTTAAAACTTCTTTCTGCATAATTATTTTGTGAACTAGATACTTCATTATTATTTATGCTAGGTCGTTTTGGTGACAATGATGGTGTTGTCTGAGGTTTTTGATCAGTCATATTTAATGTGGGTTCATCTTCATCTTCACTATCTATTCCATATATTATTCCCTGTTTATCTTCATCATCTATTTTTGCCATTCTAGTCTCTTCTATATTACATTTTTCTAATAACTGTGATAATATCATCCATTTATACTTGTTGGTGGTTCGATACTAATTCTTCTTTTTGATTTATATGTATTAGTTTGTGCATTTTCTTTTTGTAGCAAAAAATCATGTAATAATTTTATTGATTCTTTTATTTGATCTAATTTTTCTAATGTTTCTCATTGAATTTTCTTTATTATTTCTACTAATGTTTCTATTTGTTCTGAAACTCGCGGTTGATTACTCATTATTTAAATATTTTCTTAACCTTTTCTTTTTGTTTTGCCTATAACAAAATAGGGTGTGCGTATAGTTACAAAAACGACACTTGTCAAATTTTGTATGGGTCACTGCACTACCATTACTGGTAGGATAGAATTTTCTCTCCTTTTAGTTTGTAACTCTGGACAACCACGCAGTTGCTTCAACTTGTTGCTATCTCTCAAAGAACCAATATGAGTGCTGCTCCCAGGTTGTGCCCAAAACCACACGCTGCTACTTTTCAGTTCTTTTGCCAAAAAACTTAGGGCGTGTATATAATTTGTAGAGTAAATATCCCACTCAAAACTCAAATTTAATTCAACTTTAACTCAACTCTACTATCTCCAGTATTATCAATATAATTAAATAATATCAACCAATCATTATTACACATTACATCAACTTTAATTCAGTATTCACCCACTCACATAATTTTAACTAACTATCACTTCCAAAAATTTTCTCCTACTTTTATATCAAATCAATTTTATTATTCGAATTTAAATATTATTTTAATATATCCACTAACAACTAACCATACTACTCTTTTTTCAAATTTAACTATAGTTAAAAAAAAACTAATTTTTTAGGGCATTACTATTTACCGCCCCCCTTATTACTATGTACCGCCCTCTTTGGACATTTTTGCCCTTGCCATTTTTTTCCAAAAAGTAAAAAAAAAAAAAAAAA
>BKCP01004750.1:34555-57597 GCA_008636005.1 Striga asiatica
TTTTTTTTTTTTTTTTTACTTTTTGAAAAAAATGCAAGGGGCAAAATTGTCCAAGGGGGGACGGTGAGTAGTAATAGGAGGACGGTGAATAGCGATTGAGATTTTTTACTAATTGAATTCATATCCAATCACCCCTTTAACTTGTTGTGCTCTTGTTTTTCTTCCAAAATAGAATATGCTCAGCCCCCTCTTTTTCTTCTTCCTCAAGAAAAAAATATACGCTAATCTTCTCAAATCTTTTTATTTCCTTTTCATTGTAGGATACCTAATAAGATAAGGAAACACAATAATATTCGTATTCAAGATAAAAATAATATACCAAAAATAATGTATACCTATTAAAAGATAAAAATAAAAATAAAAAACAGAAAAGCAAAACACATATATAAAATACGAATTAACAGTGACTAAAGGCTAAATCAGATTCGTATTCAAGATCCTTTTACTATAAATCACGGGAGTTTAAAAATATTATAAAAATAAATAAATCCATCATCAAAAGCAAAATATTTTAAATAAACGATTCAAAAACTGGTGCTAGGTAAATAAAAGTACAGCATTCAAATATTGGTTTACATCAAATAGAATTGAAAGATAGTATTCGAAATTAATTAGTTCCAAATCTTTATTCAGTTCCAAAATTCAATTTTTGGTAATCTTAAACTTTTTTTCAACTATGCTTAAAGTTAGTTTGAAGTTTTAACACAAAGTTACAAATTCATACCTCATTTGCTAATCGCTATAAGTTAGTCTATGATAAATAACAATAAAAATATTAAAACTTTTATTTAAAACCGGTTATCATCTGATTTTCAATCATCAAACATAAACTTTACCAAATATTTCTGAAAAAAATTATTGGTATCTAGATTTAATAATCAAACATAAACATANAAAAAAAAAAAAAAAGAAAAAATCAAACATTAAAGTTGAAAGATATTGGTTATGAGTTAATTTGGGTGGTGTGTAACACTTGACCGGGCAACCGAACTTCCAAAAAAACCGACCCCTCGTCGGCAAAGCTAATCTCTCTCTCTCTCTCCACTGACACTGTAACAGTAGGCTTACACGCAGGCATCACCAAATGCACAAACACAACCCTTAATTCCCCCATTTTTCTGATTTAGGTTTGGGCTTTACTGTTCACAATTATTGGCATCCGCTGCGGCTAAAATGCGATAAAGTTGCAATCTTTTTATTGATCTGATTTTGACGCAGTTGTTTGAATTTGCAGGTTTCTTTCTCTTCGACAAGGATATGAGCAGAGAGAAAGAGGGGCCGCCGGAACCCCTTGATTTCTTCATTTGGACTGTTGAGGTGATTCTCTTTTCCACCTCCCTTTTTCTTTCTTTCTCTGTTTTTGTACATTGGGATTGATCTTAAATGGTGTTTTTTTTTTTCATTATTGGATCTTGTGCTCTGTTGATTATGTAATTCATTTCTGCAGAAAATGGGTTTGGGTATGGTGAATTGTTGATTGAGTCATTTTGATCCTGTGCTCATGATAGACTGTTTGTCTGACGAAACAGGAGTTGACGGGTGCGGTCCAACGGACGTGAAGCGCACAAAGTAGGTTAGTCTAGATGGGACTTAGTGGGGTCCATCTTAAAACCAATTGATGGTAGTAGGAGTAGCTCACTAGGCTTATAAGTTAGGCCTATTTTTCCCTATATAGACGATGTGAGACAAATCACAAGTATATATTCTAACATTGTCAGCCCTTTTATCCAGTTGCTGTTCTCTCTTTCGTCGATACAGTTGAATGGATTCATCGTTCTCTATCCTCTTTCTTTTTTATGCTCTGACATTTGTGCATTTTTCTAGGACTGAAATCTTTCATGAACTTTGCTAATGGGTATCTTTTTCACTTCCATAATGTCCTTTACTAAGAAAAGAGAGCTAGGTGGAACATAAGACTGCTTCAACTAGCTACTTAGATAAGGAATATAATAGAAGAATGGTTGACCTTGGTGTTTGTTCTCGAACGAGCTCGAGGAAGGACGAAAATTCTAGGAATTCGTTGAGAGTTAGAATAGATTCGTAGTTATGAAGTGTTTTTGTAACCAAAATTTTGATGTTTTATATTTCTCTTTTCTGTTGATAGGATGTTGGCCTGTGGTTGGAAGAGATAAATCTCGGTAGCTATCGCCACATTTTCAAGGAAAACGGGGTCAATGGAGAGTATTTGGAAGGGATGTCGATGTTCACGACCGAGCAGATCTTGCGGTTCATAAGGAAGTGCCACATGAAGTGGGGAGATTTCATTACCTTGTGCAAGGAACTGAGGCGAATAAAAGGTGCATTCTTTATCTATTTCTCTTGTGTATAGCCCGTTCGATGTGAAAATGTGCTATAAGCCTAGAAGCTACATTTCATATTGTTATATTAGCAAGTTAGGTTCTTTTTTAATCTTTGAGGCATCCCAAATGAAATCTCGAACTTCTTGTCTTGTCATGAGCATGGGCTATGAAGTTCTGAGACTTTGATTATCCTAGCAAACAGTTGTTCCAATAGGCGTGAGATGTATTTGTTGATAATAGAAAGCGACTTTTGTGATATTAATTTCTTCTTTATTGGTGTCTTTGTGACGTCATTCACAATTTTACCTTTTGAATGACATGGTAAGGGAGATTTGGGGTTTCACTTGTTTGCCTCTATTCCAAATTCTTTATTTTCTTTATTGAATGTGATAAATTACTAGTCGGTTCATGAGGGATATGCTTTGTTAGGATTGTGTTCAACTTTATGATTTCACTTTTTATGGTTTCATCAATTTACTATTAGATTTAGAAAAGGATGTGAAAACACATCACATCTGATTGGATCCATTTCACTGCTTGCTCCCACTTTTGCAATTTACATGCTATCGATGTTTGATATGCATATTTTGATATTTTCTTTATATCCTCTCTCATCTTCACTCTTCATCCTTTCCTCCTTTTAAGTTGTATATTTGACGACATGCAATTCCCGGGAAAAAAAAAAAAAGCTAATTCTGATTGAATGCGACCAGTGGCTTGCTTGAAAGGGGAGCAAAAAGTACGACGGCCCTGGTGGGCCCCACGATGTCTTTTCATCAAGGCTGCAAAGCACAACAGGCAATCTCGAGTTGTTTCCTTGAAGGTGGAACCTTGATGTAGATTTTGCTCCTGTAAATCTACTTGGATTTGTAGATCCATGTGGAGAAAAAAGAAAAAAACAGAAACTAGCAATAGTGAAAGAATACGCCTATATATATGTATGGTTTGGTTTTGTTTTTGTTTTTTGGGATTTTGTGGGTTCTTTCTTCTTTGAAGAACCTTGTGCTTGTCTAAGTAAGTTGTTTCTGGATAATGTTAAAGTTTCTCCTGTTCTCTTTTTCCTTGGGTTTTGTTATGTAACAGCATATAATTTTGTTCGAATGGATGCATGACATTGTGATTGATATGTAAATTTGTGATACTGTAGTTCTTAAAAATGCATAATTTCACAGTGAAGCAAATTATTTTTCAAAGTAATATAAGACAACCATACTAAAAAATAGGTTGGGAGAAGTTGTTCTTTCAAGAAATTAAATTTCTTGATATATTTACCGCTCAAAGGTTAAGATGAAATTTCATATGAGAGATGAGATAAGATTCTTGGTATATCCACAGCTCAAAAAGGTTGAGATGAAAGTCCATTAGAGATATGAAAGGTCTTGATATATTTACCATACAAAGGTTGAGATGAAATTCCTTAAAAGATATGGAAGGTCATGACTCATGAGTGTCTTATCTAAGCATCCCGAACCTGATCCATGCTGAGAGCATCCTGGCTATTTGGGCCACCCAGGTTGTTCTCATGGGCTATGTTGAAGGATACAAATTGAAGGATCCCCGCTTAAAGAGGCCCTGGACAAGATTACCCTGGTGGGTCGTTCAACCCGTTGGGCCGGGCTGATGACCAGAGGCATTTGCCAAGATCAGGGTTAAGGAACTCAAGAATGGGAGATTGGTCATGTCTCCTATGCGACTAACTTAATTTGTGCCAGGAAATCGAGATAAAAAAATAATTTATTACTATTGTGTTGAGTGCCAAGAAAAAAGACATGTGTTGTTGCTTACGCTGAGAAATTCGTCTGTGATTTGAGATGTACTGCAGTTTTTATATATGTTAATGAGGCAATATGTCAGCTGCAAAATTACGTTAACTCGTGAGTGATAATTGATAAACTTATATGCTATGTAAATACCATTTCTAAATTTATGTTTATAATTCCAGAGGAGTGTAACTAGGTTGCCAATAAATACCATATTTCATGAGTTCCCGGATATCAAACTGATCATGACTAGATCTTGAAATGGAAACCACCAACTTATAATTTTGGAAAGTTCATTCTCAACTGAATGTGGTATGAGGATGCTGGTCTTGAATGTACTGTCTGAGCATATGATCAATTCTTGAACTTGGTTCTTGTGTGATCAAACAAGATATTGAAATCTCTTCGGCTTATGTTTGATTTTGTGCTTATGATCAACTCTCGAACTTGATTTTTGAGCTTATGTTTGGTTTTGTGCTTTTGTTTCAACCCGTCTCATGTGTTATGTTTAGTTTCGGTGTGTGCTAAGAGTTAAGAGATTGGTCGAGTTCCTTCAAATACAAATATAGTCAGTTTCATCGAATGCTGAGAGTCATGAGATAGGCCGAGTTCCATTCGATGCTGATATAGTTAGTTTTGTCATATGCGAATATGTTTAGTTTCTTTTTTTTTTTTTTGTTTGGTTTGTTACTGTGTGTGTAATGTGTGTTTGCATGGTTTAAAGCCATGCATTTGCCTCCATCCTTTCTTCTTCATGTAGGATATGTATTAGACCGACCTCACTATTATATCAACATATTCTTTTACATATATGCACACTTTTATTAGAAAATGACATACTTTAAACAATATCATGAAAAATAAAGTATGACATTTGAATTATAAGTATGCATTTTTATTCATAGAGTACTGACAGGTACCTCAAATATTTCTCTTTCTAACCAAACAATTACTAGTTCACTATACATATAAGGTGATTACTACTACGTGTTCAAATCAAACAGGGTTCCATAAAGGGGAATGTGGGTATGCTTGATATACTAAAAAATTGTCACTTTTAGATCTTGCTCAAAGTTTGGTTCTTTTACATATCGTAGGCTATGTAGTTCGTTGTCTTTTGGATCAAGATTATTATAATTTTCAAAAAGAGATATCATTACTTCAGACACACATCTTCTTGAACGAATATCATAAGTTTGGAGCCAAGTGTATTGATTGTTATCGAACAATGCTTCAAATTCTAACTCGGTTATTAATTTGCATGACCATCGAATGACTTTTTATGTGAGCTCTAAGCCCACCAGAGAGATTATCAAGGACTGCAAGTAGTTCTACATCGTTCACTCTGCAAGAATTTGGTTTTTTAATTTTGGCTCATGGTTAATGCCAAGCTGTGTGTTGATGTTGTAAATATTTTTATCGGAGTAGAATCGAAAGATTCGAACACCGGGTCGTGTCTCTCGAGAAAGGTTAGCCGGAATACTCTATACGTTTATTCAAGCACAAATAAAAGGAATAAAATTCCTAAACATTCTAATTCAGGAGTTTGGTTTGATTATTATCTATGACAGTTCAAATAAAGCAAATAGAAATTTAAAAGCAAAGACGATGAGCAAGCAAAAGGAAAGAGCTAGAGAGTCGGGGATATCTGTTTTGGTTCGAATTGCAATTAATGGACATCATCCTCAATAACTCTTAGTAACAAGAGGACAAACTTGAACGACAAATTAATAATTCATTTAACACCTAGGCAATACAGTTACGAACAAGCCTAGCCTATACGAGTCTATTTCGACCGACTCCTCCCCTTTCGGTTTTAAGAGTCAATTAAGATAGACTAGAGGATGGTTAACTGACTAATCAATTAGAATATTCAACATCATGCAAGAATAAATCGAACTCAATTGAAAATCAATTGGAAGTTGAAGTGTCACCCTTCAACAATCCTCAATGTTCAAGTACGACAATTGAAAACCCTTATAAAAGATTAACTCGCATAAGAAGAACAATCAACGAATTACCATAATCGCAATCGAAATCAAAACATCATCCGATGTTCCCTAGCAAATGGATTTAGCTACTCATAATTGAATCAACACAAGCATTCATATCAACCCAAGAACTCATATTCATCAAGTTAAATGAGAAGAAAATCTTATGATTGACAAAATCCCAAAGTTGAATCTGATAAACAGGCTTAAATCCAAAGCATATGAAGAAAATTCCACTCAAATCCACGAATAATTCGTGTTTTAAGATGAAAAAGGTGAAAGAAAAGTGAAAAGAACGAGAGAAGAGAAGAGAGGGTAGGGTTTTTATGTTTCTGGAGTCGAAAGATAATCCTTCTGTAAATCCCGATCTGATATATATATGTGTGCAAGTGACACGGCGTGAGAGGCTTAGGCGCGGCGTGAAGGAAGGTCTGGCCGCGGCGTGACGCTTCATCACGGCGCGGCAGGGAGGATCACCGCGGCGCGGGACTTCATAACGGCGCGGGCTGGAACGTCTGGGGCCTTAGTTGTTCTCGTGGCAGCTTCGCAGCACGGCAGGAGGGCTCTTCACAGCGTGGCAGGTGGGCGCGGCGCGGCAGGGGAGGTCATCGCGGCGCAGCATGGTTGAAGATCGGAGTATCTGTCGAGGTCGCTCTATGTCGCACGACTTTACATTTTGTGCTCGTATACGCCCGTCTGAACTCGGAATCTGATTCTGTTTTCTCCTGTGTGATGCCAACAAATTCCTCTATTTGATTACGCTTGCCCGACTAATGTTTTCTTGAAATCCTCGAGACTTTAAACCTGCACACAACGACGATGAAAAACTGAAAAAATACCCGAGAAACACATAGAAAACCAAAATAAAAAAAGACGCACAATAAATTATAAAAACGAATAAAAGCTAACGAAAAGACCTAATATGGGGGGAAAAAAAAACAAAATGACAATGAAAAATGAAACAAAAATGGGACAAACAATTGACATTATTTGACTTCAGACTATTTTATTTCATTTTTGTGTAATATACTAATATTGGTATTGTTTTGAAAAATGAAAAAATAAAAATAAATCCAAAGCCAAAATAGGTGAACTGAAAATAGAACAGCTTTGTTCAATTGTAACCCTAGCCTAACACTGTTAATTATTAAAGAGGGAAAGTTCAAGACTGGTTTGCTCCTTTCCACGTTCTCCCACCCATCAATCATCAATGTACAATTCCCATTTATGGCTTCCCTTTTCGCATTAGCCACGCTAGAACTCCACCGCCGCCGCCGCCAGATTATTCAGCGCCGGCGGCCTTGCCTCTCGCCATGGTAAAACCCCTTAAATCCCATTACTCCCGATACCTCCTTCTCGGCAACTCCGTTCTCCGCCGCTGTCCCTCCCTCCGTTTCTCATCAAAAATTGATCTCCACAATCACGGATCTTCGAATCTCGTGCACCGCGTCTGTGAGATATTATCCAATCCACGTGTGCCATGGCGGGGCAGCTCGGAGCTTACATCCCTGAACCAGAAGCTGAAGCCTTGCCACGTCTCGAAAATTATCGAGACCCACAACAACACCGATTCTGTTCTTCAGTTCTTTTTCTGGGTTTCTAAAGCGCCTTTCTACAAACATGATATGAGATGTTACGAGGTTATGTTGCATAGGCTTGTTAAAGATAAGAACTTTGCACCCGCAAACCACGTTCGGATTCTAATGATTAAAGCCTGTAGAGACGAGGGGGAGATTGTGAGGGTTGTCGACTTCTTGAATGAAATTTGTAGAATGGGCCTTTCTTACAATTTATATAGTTTCAATTCTCTCCTGATTCAGTTGGGAAAGTTTAATATGGTTGCTGCAGCTCAGAATGTGTATAGGGAATTATTAAGAAGTGGGATCAGTCCCAGCTTGTTGACACTGAATACCATGATTAACATCTTTTGCAAGAGGGGAAAGGTTCGGGAGGCCGAGATTATACTGGCCCAGTTATATCAGTATGAATTTTCACCTGATGTGTTCACCTACACTTCTATGATTCTCGGGCACTGCAGGAACCGTGACTTGGATAAGGCGTTTTGTACTTTTGATGAGATGCTAAAGAAAGGTATTGACCCTAATGCAGTTACATATTCTACTCTTATTAATGGTTTATGCGATGATGGAAGGGTGGATGAGGCTCTGTGCTTGGTTGATGAAATGATGGACAACGATATCAAACCCACGGTTTATACCTTCACTGTCCCGGTTACTGCATTGCTTGCAGTTGGGCGTATAGATGAGTCTATTGCTCTTATTGCTCGCATGAGAAATATTGGTATACAACCAAATGTGCAGACATATACAGCCCTAATAAGTGGTTTGGCAAAATCTAGCCTCATTGAAGTTGCCATAGGGTTGTACCACAAGATGGTGAAAAGTGGATTGGCCCCCACCACTGTCACATACAATGCATTGATAAACCAATTGTGCGAGAGAGGGAAAATAGATACTGCCTTTAATATCTTTAACTGGATGAAGAGATGTGGCCACTTGGCCAAAACCGAAACCTATAATTCGATGATGAAGGGGTTCTGCGGGGTTGGAAATGTCGAGAGGGCCATGATTCTGTTAAATGAAATGCTGACGGTGGGTCCACCTCCAAGTGTGATCACATACAACACGCTCATCAATGGATACACGAGACGGGGCTATCTAGACAATGCTAGGAGGTTGATGGAGGTTATGAGGGAAAATGGATGTAAACCTGATCGAGTGACGTACGCAGAGCTTATTTCGGGGTTCTGCAAAGGGGATAGGCTTGCTGAGGCTTCCACATTATTTCAGGATATGAGCCAGCAAGGTCTGAGCCCGAACGAGGTGAATTATACCTCCTTGATTGATGGTATGTGCAAGAAAGGAAAAATTGATGATGCGTTGATTTTATTTAGTCAGATGCAATCGGCTGGTTGCCGTCCGAACATTGAGACGTACAATGCCATCCTTAATGGCTTAAGTAAGGAGAATAGGTTTGCTGAAGCCGAGAAGCTTTGCAGTAAGATGATGGAAGCTGCGCTGTCCCCTAACGTGATTACGTACACCACTTTAATCGATGGCCTCTGCCGGAATGGTGGGTTCCATCTCGCTCTCAAAATTTTCCATGAAATGGAAAAAGGAAATTGCTCACCCAATTTGTACACATATAGTTCTTTGATCCACGGTCTGTGTCTGGGAGGTCTGATCGACGATGCAGAGATTTTATTCAAAGAGATGTGGACTAAAAAATTATATCCCGATGAGGTCACATATACCTCGTTGATTGATGGATGTGTCTCTCTAGGTAGACTAGACCGTGCATTTTCGCTGCTTTTTCAGATGATAAATTCAGGCTGCAAGCCAAATTACCGGACTTATTATGTTTTGCTGAAAGGAATACAACAGCACAGTAGTACAGCTTTTGAAAAAATTGCTGTTGGACATGAAACTACGAACAGTCAGATTTTAGATTTAAAAGATATTACCTCTGATACCTTCCGTTGTTTATTAGTTAGGATGTCCGAGGTCGGCTGTGAGCCTTCAGTTGATACATATTACACTTTAGTTTCTCAGTTGTGTCATGAGGGCAGAAGTCGTGAGGCAGAAGAGTTGGTTGAATTTATGAAGGAGAAAAGTCTGAGTCCTAATGAGGCTATATATTGCTCTCTTCTCAGTGCGTACTGCAAAAATCTGCAAGTAGATGCTGCTCTGAATCTACTTAATTTGCTGACTCTAAAGGGTTTCAAGCCTCCTTTGTCAATTTATGCAGCAGTTGTATGTGCTCTCTGCAAAAGAGAACGAACCAAAGAGGCTGAGGTGGTTTTCTTGCGAATGCTTGAGAAACAATGGAATGGTGATGAGATTGTGTGGACCATCTTGATTGACGGCCTTCTCAAGGATGGGAATTCGAAAGTGTGCATGGATCTTCTTCATGCGATGAACTCCAAGAATGTCCCTATTAGCAAGCAGACGTGTTCAATGCTAGCAAGCGAGGTGTCGAAAATCGATAAATCAAGTGTTGAAATTCAAGCTGATGATGCTTTGGAGGTCCTAAGAAACAAGTAGACAGGCTTGGTATCCGTTCTATTAGATGAAGTGGGACGAAGTTCTGCAGAACATGCAGATTTTTACAAGTCAAGCCTCATCGAATTAGTGGTGAGCTTATTATGCTGTTCTTTTTATAGTTAGCTTCTACTTGCTAATGTTTTTTAATGTCTATGTGTCTCAAGAATATGTTCATTGTCATGCAGATCACATTAGATGCTCGGTCATTACTATGGAGCTGCCCAATTATTGGTATCTCACTCGTGGTTGTCATATGTTTTATGAATGGGATGTGGCCTAATGTGACTGGGTTTATTTACGATTAAGGTATGTTTTCACTTTATTTAGATGCTATAATCAAATAAACAGCAATAGTTGATGCTGAACCAAACATAGGTTGCTTAGTGGGAGTTGGGTTTTGTTATTTTCAGTTGTGTGGTTCTCAATTGTATCGATGGCCAAAAACATCCAAAAAGTCCTTATAAATCTCAATTTGTCAAAAACAAGGAGAAGATAAAGGAAAAGATGTTCTAAATAGTAACACACGTATGGACCAATTATGTTTGACTGACTAAAGTCAAGGACGTAAGAAAGTGTTCGAAAATCAAAAGAATGAAATTACAATAGTAGCTACCTGTCAACAGAAGGTAGATCTTGTTGTAGGTAATTGAGTTGACTTCATCCTTTCAAAAAAATGATACTTCGAAGCTCTATTTTGAATCTTGTTGGGTTTAGAGATTGGCTTGTGAGGGTGTTGGTAATTTATATCGTGATATTTGAAAGTTGTGCTGTTTAGATGTTCTTTCTTGGCATCATTTAGCTCCTCCATCTTTGACTTGTAAACTGTGATCAACACACCAAAAATATTAGTATATATTAGTTTAACAACCTGAGTATTTGGTTTATGATATTGGGCACAATTGTCATATGGTTTATGTGATAATTTTTGGCTAATGAATCACTTTTAAATAGATATTGCCCAAATATGTTTAATTTGATAGGTTTTATTGCAATATCTCCTTGAGCCTCTGTTGTATGAATGTTGATTTTGGAGGAGTTGTTTGTTGTTATTCAGGTTTTGTACGGTACCAAGCTCGAAATGCAAACTGCTTCGGTCTCAAGTTGTTGAAGATTGGAAAGAAAACCCAATGCAATTGCAATGACGGGTTTTTATTTTTTATGTAACTCCCCATTCTTTTTATTCTTTGCCACACAATTATGGGCTTCTGTTTTCTATATAGAGCTTTTTTTTTTTTCGATATCTATACAGAGCTTTGTAAGCTTAAATTAGCATTAACTTGTATATGCTACACATAGTTTTCTTCTTCTATTTTTAGAATGCAGTGAGTGACACAGGTAATACACATGGTGCCTGTAAAACAAGAATAATGTAGAATAAATACACACTATAAGCTCACTCACTTTATGTTCATATATGTGTGCAACAAAAGCGCATACATGTAAAGTTGAGATCATATGCACGACTTATATGCTCGATCAATATATGAAAAGCAGAAACAAAAATGCTTGATCATTTTGAAATCTTGCATATATATCTCATTAAATATATTACTATATAATACGGAGAAGAAAAAATGTTTGAAAAAATATTTCAAATTCCCGCTTAAAAAACTGTTTTTCCCCTTTAAATTTAATTTGAATTTTTTTCATCCCCTTTTTTTTGCCATGGACTAGTGTGTATCCCGTGCGATGCACGTAGGAGCTCATATTTTAAACCTTTTTTAGGCTTTATTTTATATATAATTACTTATATTTTTCACATCTCATCTATTATGAAAATAAAATAAATAGAAACAATGAAAAATATATATTATTAATCACTTCTATTTATACAATATTTTTTTTAAGTAATATTATTAAACCTTACGGTTTTGATTTTATATTTTATAAAAGTCAATTATCTCCATAAGAATAATCATACCATTTTAATTTCAAAAAAATTGGCAAGTTTGTTAGAGATATAAATTCAGTTAGATAAATGATTAATTAGTTAAGATATTATATTAGTTGTATCATAAAAAAATCGGTTAGATAATGTAGATAAGAAAATATAATATTAATTAGTTTGTTAGGAATGCGATTATATGAAAATCAAGATAAAATGAAATTTACCCGAAAAATTTTGTTCAGGATCTTTTTCTTTAAATGTTTGAATTTAAAATTTTAATACCGAATTTCGATTATATCACATAAGGAAAAAATAAATAATAAATATTTATTAATATATTAAAATATGTAATTTTGAATTTCATATAAAGTAAAAGGTATAATAATTCAAATTTATTTTTAAAATAACACCTATGATAAATATTTAATTGTTATCTATAAAATTTTTATTTTTTATTATTCTAATGATTTATACATTAAAGTGAACTTAGGTACGGTATGATTTAATTCATTTGAGGTTGTATCTACCGCATTCCGTCCGCACAAACATGTTATAGAAGGATTAACTCAAAAACTTAATTTGACAAAATAAATTACAAATTCATTTCCTATTTTAACGGATAGATTATCACCAAATAAAAAAAAAGGAAGTCAAATATATCGCTAAAATAAAAATTTGTTTTCCCAAATGAAAAGGATCTTGAATTTATCCGATATGGAAGGAATCTCATCCAAAACATATTGAACTCATTCAAATTACAGAATTTCAGAATGAAAAAAAAAAATTCAAACTTTCGAAAAAATTTCAAACAAAATATTAGAGGGAAAAAAATGATTTGAGCGGTAAAATGAAATAATTTTTCAAACATTTTTTCTTCTCTCTATTATATAGTAATAGATTTCCCTTATCTACAACATGATTAGATTTCAAATCTTTTCAGTTCACATTACAATTCGATTTTAATTCGGGATTCAAAATTTGATTAGATTTTTTTTAAATATGTAAAAAAAAGAGAATCCCCTCTCTCTCTCTCTCTCTCTCTCTCTCTCTATATATATATATATATATATATATATATACAAATTTGTGATGAGTTGAATTTTAAATTCAATTTAATATTAACAAATGTATATTTTATGTAAATAAAATTTAATAGAAAAACAAAATTAAAAAGATTGTGTGGTAACATTTTTCGAAATAAATAAATTATGGGAAGGTGATTTTGTTAGCAAAAAATTCAAAGAATTTTGTTTGGGTTCAAATTTTGAATACGTGTATGATTAGTTATAGATAAATGAATCCAACATATTCTAACTACCAAAAAATATGGAAACACATTTCCTTATTTAAAAATTCAAATTCAAGAATGTGAGGAGTTGAATTTTAGATTTAATTTGAAATTAACCACTAATGTATATCTTATGTAAATAAAACATAATAAGAAAAAAAAAATTGTGTGGTAACATTTTTCGAAAAGTGTGAGGAGTTGACTTTTAGATTCAATTTAAAATTAACCAATGTATATCTTATGTAAATAAAATTTAATAAAAACAAGAAAAATAGAAAAAAATGTGTGGTAACATTTTGGAAATCTATTACTATTATTACGACTAAGAAAAATTGTTCAAAAAACTCAAAAAAATTATCTTATTTTCCCGCTTTTTTTTTCGTTTTATTACTTTATTCGGTAAAGTTTTTTTATTCTTTTTTTTCATAATCCCGCCTACATTTCAATTGTAATTTATTTGGACGTATATCATAATCCTTTTTTTTTTTAATCGATTTGGTAGGAATCGGATATTTCCTTTTTTTTTGGAAGGGAGTTGATATAAATCGGATAACATCAATTTAAATTAATTAATTATGAAATTTAATTTCCTTTTTTTTTTTCAAATCCGATTTATATTATATAGATAGATTTCACTTCCTTTTTTTGTAAGCGATTACCTTTTTTTTTGTAAGCGATTGTTTCAATTAAACGTGCACTAAGATCGGGTTGACCGAATTAAACAATTTTGAATAATATTAAATTAATCGATACTATTAAATTAATTTTATTTGATTTTCACGTCTAAAATTTTCCAAAATACTATTTTTATTTTTGTGGAAAATGGCGGTTGGATGAAAAAGTCAAATTCAAATTAAAAAAAATTGTTATTTTGAAAAAGATATTTTATAAACCTTAATTCATAAAAATATGGTCAATGATAATTTTAAATACAACGGGTAAATAAGGTCAATGATATCATAAATTATATTTTATATTCGATAAGTTCAACTTAATTGATGATTTTGTTTGTTAATATTTGCTTAACTACAAAATATTTTAAAGTTTATAAAGAATCTCATTTTATGTAGGTTCTTGGTACTTTTTTATTTGTACATATTCATTTTTCATCCCATATCCAAATACAAATTTAAATGCGGATCTTACATGTTTATTAGAAATATATGTATATTTTTTCAAAAAGTATGACGATCATATAATTAATTTTATCATATATCATATGTTGGATGTTATTAGTTTGGTTGGGGACACTCATTATATTCAAATAAATAATATATAATTTTTCATATTTGGTATTTCTTTTTTTATAATAATAAGATGTTAAATATAAATAACCATGTTTAATATAAAGTCTTAGAAAAGGTTTTAAGTAAAAACCCCTCCGTGCAGCGCACGGGATACACACTAGTTAGAATCTGATGTAGAGAAGCGTACGAATGGGAAGGATAAACGAGATACTCTCTCGATATAATTCACAATCTTATTTCATTTCAATAATCCACCACTAGATAACAAAGAAGATGAGTCTTTAAATAAGACACCCAAAACCCTAAACTAACTTGTCCAACAAGACAATATCTCGTATAATAATATTTAATTTATTCTTCAAGATACCTAATAATAATAATAATAATCTACACCATTCTCCCCCGGTTTGGAAGGCTTCGCCTTCAAAGCAAATGCGCACCCATGGCCGACGTGTGGTGTCGAACCATAGTAGGAAACCCCTGTCGTTTTCCTCGGTCGAACACGAAGGTTGAGCGGCACTGTGATCTACCTTGGCGAGCCACAAAATCCTCGGTTGCGCGAATGACACTTTTCCTCTTCTCCACGTGAGTTACCCGACCAACCCAAACAAATACTTCAGAACCACAATCCAATAAATAACATTTTTTGTTTCCGAGAATCGACTTGAAAAGTACACCATCGTCAACAATGGCAACCTCACACTTCCCTTCATGAAACTGGTGCAACATATATAACTGCGTGTCTTCTTCAACGGTTTTGATAACAACAGTTCCAGCTTCATACTTCAGCCCCAAAGGCTCCTTATCAAAGATCGGCGGACCGTCATAGAGACCGTCCACGAAGGCTAGGCCCCATCGCCGTATGTCACGGCCACCGTATGCAGCGAAGGGGTCAGTCTCGACGTGCGGGGTTGGACTGTCTCCTCACCGTCTTCGTTGTCGGACGGTGGTTGTGGAGATCTCTGGCGGGACTCCTCGCCTGGACCACGGCCTCCACTTTCTCCTCGAATTCCCCCACGCACGCCCCGGTTGCCGGCGTCACAGAACGTTTGCTTGTCTCGAACCATGGTATGGATAGTTAGACGTATGTCCCCGATCTCCGCAGACAGATCTGCAATCTCATGACCCATCGTCTCGAGCTGGCAGCCAAACCACTCGGTCCGGCGGCTCAGGTTGTAGATGGCGGCGACACGTCTGTCGTTTGCAACATCTTGTCGTCGCGACAGCATCGTGAATCGTGCTGACTTCTGATACCAACTGATGTAGGGGAAGCTTACGAGTGAGAAAAATAAACGAAATACTCTCTTGATATAACTCGCAATCTTATTTCATTTCAATAATCCACCACTAGATAACAAAGAAGATGAGTCTTTAAATAAGACACCCAAAACCCTAAACTAACTTGTCCAACAAGACAAGATCTCTTATAATAATATTTAATTTCTAATTTATTCTTCAAGATACCTACTACTACTACTACTACTACTACTACTACTACTACTACTACTACTACTACTACTACTACTACTACTACTAATAATAATAATAATAATAAAATAATAATAATAATAATAATCTACACCAGAATCATATATATATTCTTCATTTCAGCATGTAGTGTAAGTGTGAAATAATTAACTATCGATCAATCCTCGTAAATATCTACGTACTGCAATGCTTTATTAATGTATTATTTATTTTATTTATTTCCACTACTTTATTGACCAAAAGTCACACATTGCCAAGTTTTTGGACTGCAGATTAATCTTATTGATGCATTACCTAGCAACTTCTTGGAATATGGTAACATATGTGTCACAATCAAATAATATACAAATAGTACAATAAGATATCTAACATTTTATTCATGCTGTCTTAATAACAATTAGTTGTGGGATATTGATATATTTTAGTGATCATATACTCACAGTCAAACTTTCTACCAACATGTTGAAAATGAATGCATGTTAAGATAACAATCGCACTCAATATAAAATATCAGGAGTTAAAGATAAGACTATTATAAGTTTCTTGACGAATGAAAAAAATAATTTGATTAAGTGAATGAAAGATGGACCAACTATTCTGCTCAACCTTAATTACATTTGAAAAACGCAATTTTGAATGGTTCACGTTTAGCACAATTAAATTTTTAGAAGAACGCAGAAATACAGGTTCGATATGTTTTTGTGCTCAAGGATGTCGGTTTGGACTGAACCGAACTGCCAATTTTACAAGTTCAGTTTACTTTTTCTTTTGGTTTTCGTGTGGTTTTACATTGAACCGCAATGTCTTTCACCTAAAATCTAATGAATGGTACCCTTCAAAATCAATTCCACGTTTCTTCATTTGTTGACCCGTTGCGACCCGATTCCGTTTGGTCCTCCGTAGTCCCTACCAAGCACCAACTCTTCAGCAGTACAACACACACACATGCTATAGTCCACAACAAGAACAAGACAAATCACAGAGAACGAGTGAGAGAACTCGAAGCACTCATCAGGTTTCAGGCACCCAACAATATTTCTGTACAAAGATGCAATCTTTATCGCCTTTTTCCGTCCACCATCTCCTATTTGCCTTCGCCGTTCAATGTATGCCTGATTATTATCCGCTTTTCTTCGTTTCCTGTCGAAAACCTTTATGTTGTTCATTTTATTTTCTGTTCATTTTATTTTTTGTTCATTTTTCTGTACAGGTTTGTTGAGAATCTCGTTTTGCCAAGATGGGTTTTGCTCCGCGCCATCGATCTTGGAGGCTCAGCCACTCTATTGGAAAGCCACCAATCCAACTCTCGCACCCTCTCATCTTCAAGGTTGTTTTTTTTTTTTTGTCGGGTTTCGATGATTTATTGTGAGTGGTTGGAAAGAGGAAAGAGGAAAGAGAGAGCATCTTTGTTATGGCCGTTGTTATATTTGATGCTGGGCTTGATTGTCGTAATCTTGTTTAACCAAAAGAGAATAATGGCTAGCTTGCAGTTGCAAAGTTTCGATTTTCTCTGTAATGAGAGGTTTCAGATTATAAGGAATAATCTGGTGATGCTAGAAAATTGAAAAGTGGTTGGCAGCAGAACTTATAAAGAAAGTAATTTTGTGTTTCTTTCAAGAATCAGCTTCAGCTCATGGTTTTGCTTTGCATAATTTAATCATAATGCAGAAGGTTGTTTTAAATTTATGATTATGCCTTTGGTGTGACTTGCATACAAATTAGACTTGTGAGCTAAGTATTAGATTGTGGGATAAATAGCTGATCTCGTTGTTTTTGTTGTTTTCAGACTTGCCAGGATTTACACGCAGTGTTTACAGGAGGGACCATGCTCTTATAACTCCCGAAAGTCATGTCTTTAGCCCTTTGCCCGACTGGTATGACGTGTGGACTTCTAAGCTTAGTTCCTAATTGGTATAATATTTTCTTTATTCATCTGTGTATATGGAATTATGGATTGACAGGACTAATACATTGGGTGCTTATCTCATTACACCACCAATGGGGTCACATTTTGTTATGTACTTAGCAAAGATGCAAGGTGGGGTTTTGAGAGGTTACATACATTATTTTCTTGTGAACTGAAGTTAGAGTCTCCAGTGTAATTTTCAGTCCACTATTCGTTTAATAAGTAACTTGCTTATCTGATACTGGTTATGCTAAAGAATTCTATGTTGACGATGAAGTTAAGAATATATTTTCATTGTTTTGAAAATTTTTGCAGAGAATTCAAGATCAGGGCTTCCACTTAAGGATGTTGAGAGGTCCGGAAGCTTTATTTTGCTCAAGAAATTTGGAATAAGAATTCGGTTTTATGTATAAATATGCAGAAGTAATATTTGTGGTTGTCTTTTACATCTGACAGAAATAATTTTATGCTTCTGCTTGCACAATCAGGTTTATATTCGTGCTTCAGGGTGTGGTGACTCTCGGCGATGCATCAGGCATTAAACACGAACTAGAGGTACAAGAGTTTAAATGAAACTGTATGGAAGCTCTATTGATCTCTTCACATATTAAAAGAAGCATCAAAATATTATATCTGAAAACTTGTAGGTGGATTCATATGCCTATCTTCCTCCGAACGCAGAGCATTCGTTGAACTCAAGTGCATCTGCCACACTTGTTATATTTGAAAGAAGGTTATTTTGTTAATCTTTTTCCTATGCATCATTCTATGCTTGTAAAATTACGCTTATCTTCATTGTCAACTAACCTGAAGAAGATGAAAATGAATAAACAGTAACAAAGGATAAGAAAATGAAAACAAATCATCAATAACAAAAATGCATCTGTTTCGACATAAACTTTGACACGGTTATTTATTTCATCTCAGGCACGATTACTTGAAAAATCATGCTCCCGAACAGATTATTGGTTCAACAGATAAGCAGCCCCTTCTAGAGACCCCGGGAGAGGCAAGTTTATGATTTTTTTTTCCTTCTGTTTATTGCTCGAAAGGTATTTCATCTCCTAAAATAATAGTTTCTGGCCAATGGGCCTTAAAAAGGCAGAATCTTTATGCTGCTTCAAAGTGGTAAGTAGGTTATATTTGGTTTTGTCAAATCATTGGCTCAGTATGTGGCTCATTTTTTTTTTAATAATTAATCTGCAAACTAACATTTTTTATTTGTCTCATACTGCTTAGGTCTTTGAGCTAAGGAAGCTACTTCCAACTACATTGCCTTATGATTTCAACATTCATGTAAGTTGCAATCTAGGAAATTTATCGAAACAAGCACAAATATAGTTAATATAGTTTGAACTCAAACATGATATTTGAAACGTGAAATTTTTCATCAAGTTTGCTGCATTCTGTCTGAGTTCTAACATTTTAAACATGCACAAGGAATAAGTGAAATTTCACTTCAGTCTGCACTTTACCCACCCAGATTGTGATGACAATACTGACCCCATACAATTTAGTGTTCTACCCTTACCTGCTTTAATTTAGTTGATTCGTAGAAGGGTTTTTGTTTTTATGGAAACATCTCATTATTACACCAAGCTTATCATTTCCCAACCCAATCCTATGCTTTAAGTAAATTGTATCTGTTTTGGCAGATCATGGATTTTCAACCCGGTGAATTTCTCAATGTAAAGGTATGCTGCCTTTTATCAATGTATATCAAACCCTCAACAAATGAGATGCAATCCATTCGACATTTGTAAAGAGAAAATAAAGGAAAGGCAAGGTATGTGTCAATAAAAAAGAAGACAACTTTTCATTTTATTGCAATTCATATTTGCAGGAAGTTCACTATAACCAGCATGGTTTGTTGCTTTTGGAAGGTCAAGGCATATACCGCTTAGGTGATAGCTGGTAAGGAAGAGCCCTAAAACGAATCTTTTGTTTCAGAAAATTACATTATCCAATAGTCTATTCTGGAAAAATTCGACTCAGAAACCACAGATAATCTGCAAGCTTCATATATCTCAGTGTTGTTTATCCTACTGAAGGACACACGAAGATTCTCATAGAAAGTTATAATTTTTTTACGGTGTGATTGTATTCATATGGCTATTGACTTGTCGTCTTGTCACGTGTTAACCCTACACATAGATTTACGAGTCTTTCCATTTTCCGGTATTTCTTAGGCATAACAATACCAGTTTCTCATAATTTGTATGTAATACTTGTCAAATCAGGTATCCTGTTCAATCGGGTGATGCAATTTGGATGGCCCCATTTGTGCCTCAATGGTAAGTATAAAGAGAGTTGGAAGCTCTTAAACATTAAGTTGAGGATAACATATATTCAAGACTGTTTTTGTTTTTCATCCTTTTCAGGTATGCTGCACTCGGCAAAACAAAGTCGCGCTATTTGTTGTACAAAGATGTCAACAGGAACCCTTTGTAACAAGACAATTGAACAAACTATATTGATCAACTTGTGACCTAATGCTTGTATAAAAGCATGACTAGCTATCTTTAGATGCACAAGACTTTTAATGTTGAGGTTGGTCTAATTATTCAGATTGTGTCTGATGATTGTTTTGGAAAAGCAAATCAAATGGTAAAAGTAAAACCATTTCTTGTTTTGGCCAAGAGTGGTTTGTTCTCGCTCTCTTGCTTGTGATAATTTTTTCACCAAACAGGTAAATATGATATTTTATTGTTTATTTTCATTAACCTTTTACATAAGAATCAAGTGGCATACAGGATGTTAAGTAATAGTGTGTAATACACACCTATCAATCAATAATATGCATAATTAATCTCTTCCTCTCCCAGTTAATATCTTGCTGCCACAGTTTTGTTAATTTTTATAATATGGAAGAAAAAATCTGAAAAATTGTGGTCGGAAAATGATAAAACGACAACTACTATGTGAAAGAATCAAACTCACAAGCGACAAACTGAACCAAAACAGATGGAGAAGTAAGACATACAGTATGTGAAATTTGATATCAATGTCAACTAAAAGAGAGAAAAAAGAAAAACACTTTTCCATAAGTATCCATTAAAATAGATGATAACTGATGGACATTGTTACCAGAAACTGGTAAAATTAACTTCAGTTCCATAGCCATTATCACATCATGAATACGAACTTTTTCTAGAACAGCAAGCTCGCCCAAGCACCAACGAAGGCAAACCCACCAAACGGGGCCAATCGAGAGTACTTTCTGTCTTCTAGGTATGCCACAGCATAACACCTGCAAGTATATGTACCGCCCTCAAAAGCTTATATACATCAAAACAAAATGGAATCGGTTTCTGCTTCAACAATATTTTGTTTATTACTCTCAACATCAACTTTAATCGTAATCCAATGTGTAACGAAATGGACGGCAAAACTAGGATTTTTGAAATGCAGTTTCCAGAAGAATCTTATTGCTAACAAAAAACGTGTTCTGCAGAACTACAGCCGAGTTGGCCGATACCCGAAAAACATATTATGCAATAACTTCAACAAACAGATTGAAGCTTCCAAAAGAACTAATCAACTGCTTAACAAAATAAACCCGGCATAGCAAGACGGCATATTCTCTCATGCGCTTGAGATTTGGCATTTGGGTTTCTTCACAATGTTCCAATTTAGACCACCAAATTCAGCTTAAAGAGTAAGGAAAAAAAGAGACTTGTCTGTTTTTCATATTTTTCCCTCTCTAGCTTTATAGTCTTTTAAGATATCAAACAGTTGGGGATTGCCCAAGGTCTGAGTCGTAGGATCGCATGCATGCACAGACACAAACCGGTTTGGACTTCCCACATCGGTAGGGTGAAACCCGCCCAAACAGTCTCACACATTTTCGTACAATCGGCCTAAAAGGCTGTGTACCAGCTAGACTGAGGCTATAACTAAAGAATCAGAAATTCGGGAAGAGAAACTTACGTCCCAGAAAAGGCCACTATTCCAGTAGTCAATAGGCCTCCAAACTACACATAGAACAGCATAAAAATATAAACAAATAGATTGGCAGAGAAGATTTGCCACAAAGTAACAGCATACAAATGGTAGATAAGTAGTGGGCTCACAATATTTGGGCGTTTAGTTAAAGGAGCTGCAAGCAGAGCTGCTGTGTGAACCAAATGATAGAGAGATGCTGTGTGCCATACCTTATACCCAAAGAATACAACGAATTATTCATAACAAGTAAGAGTATTAAAGATTTAACCTTTTTAAGACAGTAAAATCGGGGAAAGAAATAGGAAGAAAAAAAGGGAACAACATTACCTCTTTGTAAGAAGGGTTCTTGGGCTTGAAGCCATGGGCGCCGTATGTTCCCAACCCAAGAGCCGCTACACCTACAAACAATTGCAGAAAGATACAATTTTTTTAGGTTTAAATGGGAAGGGAGAAAATAATTTGAGGAAAAAACAAAAAATTAGAGAAGAGTGGAATTAAGGAAGAGATTGAACGAGGTTAGGGATACCAGAGAGAGCTGCTACTTTGTGCCACATAAGAGGATTCATTTGCTTGTTTTTTCTTGTGTTTTTTGTTTCTTTTTGATTCTTTGCGGAATGCTTTCAGTTTTGACTTGAAAGCTTAGGGAATGTATATTTTCCAATTTGGTCCATCATTTTCAGGAAACTTCACATTAGCCTTCTTCTATGCGGAAATCACTATTTCTCAGCCACAAACTAAAATTAGACATGCTGGATAGGCTGATCAGCACAAAGATTCTTATGATTTAGTAATTATGTACTAATGTGATTAATCTATATGTTCCGGTGTAATTTTTAGGTCCGATCCTTAACGAACCAATAATCGAGCTCGGCTCGTTATCAATATTAACGAGTCGAAATTGAGTTATAATGAAGTCGAACCTAAATGAAACCAACTATAAAGAATCTTATTTTTCAGCATTAACAGCTGAGCCGAGCCAAACTGACTCCTTAACTAAACGAGATTATCGATGAATTAGAACTCAAATCGTTTATCAAATGACTTGAGCTAAACTCGGGTCTTAACGAGTCGAGCCGAGTCGAGCCGAACCGAACCAAACTAACCGAACCAAACTGACAAGGTGTTCATTTCATTTAACAGTGTAATTTTCATCATTTTTGTAGCC
>BKCP01004750.1:57619-84908 GCA_008636005.1 Striga asiatica
TACTACATCACTTGATTATTTAGAGACTTCGAGTATTATCAGAATAATATAATGAAAAGTTGGTTAATTTTCATCACCCCAATAATTGAACCATTTCGAGGGACTACTCAACAACAGCAAATCCAGTTCCTCATCAGTTGGATCAGAAGATACCAATTGTCCAAGTCATCTAAATTTTTTGACATTTTACCGTTGGTTAAAAAATAAATAAAAATAAAAATAAAAAATAAAAAAGACGAGAGCGTTGGGTCGAGTTTGTCCCACTTTTAAAGGGTGGCGCAGAACAGAATGAAGACGAACCACTGCACGCAAGCAGTTGATGTATGGCAGCTCAGACAACTGACAACATGATGCCGATGAGATTGCGGATTCGAGGGCTCCACCCGGAGGAGAATGATGCCAACGAGATTGTATTAATATATCTCAGACAAGTTTGATCGACACGTTTCATTAGTTTGAATAATATTATTATAATTATTATTATTATTATTATTATTATTTATGTGGTATTGGGCTTGTCGTGTGTTTCATTATGGGGCAGTTGAATGATATTATGATTTGAACGAAGAAAAAGAAAACTGTTCTCTCTGTTCTTTTTGTTCTCTGCAAAAATACTATCACAGGTCCTTTCATGCTTCTGCTATATCATTTGGTATCAGTTAACCAGGAAGATTCTCGATACCGTCGAGACGACGAGATGCCGAAATTGACGATCGAACGAATGGATGATCGGATGCAATTGTTGGACACTCGGGTTACGGATCTTTCGACGGGGATTGAAGATATTCGCCTCATACTCGATACAATGGTGCGAGAGCAGCAGGAGAACCGTGATGTCGTCGGAGGCCGTGCCGGTCGCGGGGTCACAGAGGTGGCTGTGGCGGACGCGGGTTTGGCGGGGCGCCCCGACAACCACATCCACATCCTCAATTCGACGATGATAGTGATGCAACGTGGTCGGATATTAATCCCTTTGCTGAGGGCTTTGACCGCAACCGAGATGTTGATAACCGCCGGCCACATGAGGCAGGGTTCCGCGACCCCGAAATTGGGGATAACCGTCGGCCACCAGACGGTTTTCAGCCCTTCGGCAACCCCGACCATTGGCGAGCGGACCACAGGCAAGAAGCCCTAGATCGAGAGTTTCCCCGATTTGCCGACCGTGAGTTCCGACAAGGGGCTGCCGGCGTTGACGACGGTCGCGGATGGCAGCAACATGGTCGGTGCGGTGCCCTAGGTCGTGACGGTCTGAGAGGCGGTGATTTCGCGTTCCGGCGAGGGCCTTCCGGCAAGGATGATGTTCGCGGCGATAATTTCCAGCGGTGTGGGGGAAATCACCGTGAACACCTCGGCTGTGATTATCCGCGATTTGGGGTGGCGATGACGATCGTGATCGGCCACAACTAGGTCGCCGGGGACCTACCATGTTTGAGGATGACCGGGCCGACGGCGATTTGGACGGAGGCGGTGATTTTGGGGATTTTCGTGAATTTGGGGATTTTCCTGTGCGTGAGATTAGGGACGGTCATTTTCCTCCTGAAGGTGGGCGTGGCAGTTTTATTTTTCCTACTTATGGGCCAGTAGGTGTTTTTGGTGGGCCTGGGCATGAGGCCCATTTTCGCAGATTTGGGGCTGGGGTTGACGGAGTTGATCGCTGGGAAAATTCTTTTCGAGTTGACATTCCGGATTTTGCCAGTGGGTTAGACGCTAGTGAATTTCTTGATTGGTTGACTGCCGTCGAGGCTGCCCTCGATTTTAAAAGTGTACCGGACAACAAACGGGTTGCACTTGTAGTCACTCGACTTTGTGGCCGCGCGGCCGCTTGGTGGTTACAGTTACAAGGTGTGCGACATTGTCAAGGCAAACCGAAAATCACTTCGTAGGTGAAATTTCGTAAGTATCTTGAACGGAAATTTTTATCGTTTAATTTTGTTTGTACTTTATATCAGCGTTTACAAAATCTTCGACAAGGACAATGTAATGTGGATGATTATACTGAGGAATTCTATAAACTTCTTGCCCGGGTTAATATTTGTGAAACTCAGGAACAGTTAATTTCTCGTTATATTAGGGGTTTGCATGTCTCTATTTAAGATGTATTGAATATGTTTACTCCGGCTTCTGTTTCTGCGGCTCATCAGCGGGCTTTATTGGTTGAGCAGCAGCAAGCCCGAAAAGCGGGTGTTTCTTTTGCACCATCTGCAGAGGAGCCTTCTGGGACTTCGGGTACCGCACCGTCTGCGCCGAGTGTTTGGTTTGATTTGGGTGCTCCATCTGATGGTCGTGTGATTGTCCCCACGACGGGGAGTGGCACTCGGCAGTCTGGTGGGCCGCGTTGCTTCACATGTTGTGAGCCGGGGCATCGTCAGGCACAGTGCCCGAAAGCGAGAGGGTCATGAGCTTTGATTGTTGACGAGCCAGACTCGACTACTTACGATGGTCCTCCAATTTTCGATAAAGAGCCAGAGGTTCCCGAAGTTCATGTTTCGGGAGACGTGGGTCACGTGCTTATTCTTCGTCGTTCTCTTTTTTCTCCCCACATCTCTTCCGAGGATAAGGTCCAGCGACACCACCTTTTTGAATCCACATGCACTATTGGCGGTCGGGTGTGTCGTTTTGTCGTTGATTCCGGCTCCTGCGAGAATGTGATTTCGAACGAGGCCGTGTCGAAACTTGGTTTATTAACTGAGCCGCATCCGGATCCATATGCTCTTGTGTGGATACAGCATGATGATTCTGTTCGTGTCACTCGACGCGTGTTGGTGACCTTTTCTATCGGATCCTCTTATAAGGACATGACATGGTGTGACGTCGTGCCTATGGATTCTTGGCACATTTTATTAGGACGACCTTGGCAATTTGATCGCTCGGTGGTACATGATGGACGGTTCAACACATATAGTTTTTTATTTGAGGGCGTCCGCATAGTCCTGCATCCATCTTCATCCAGTTCTCGTCCTTTGCCATCGTCGTCTCTGGTTTTATTCGTTTCTCGTGTCAAGCAGTGTATGGAGTTATCCGGTTCGGAGGATGGTCGCTCGATGGTCTTTGACGGAAGTGATTTTGTCGACGGGGTTGTCCAGGACGCCGACGAGATTGCGGATTCGAGGGCGAATCCTCTCCACCCGGGGGAGAATGATGCCGACGAGATTGCATTAGCATATCTCGACAAGTTTGATCAACTCGTTTCATTAATTTGAATATTATTATTATTATTATTTATGTGGTATTGGCTTGTTGTGTTTGGGCTTTTAAATCTAGGTGGTTATGACTTTGTAATAGGATTAAAAACGTCTGTGTGTTTCATTATCGGGCAGTTGAATGATATTATGATTTGAACGAAGAAAAAGAAAACTGTTCTCTGTTCTTTTTGTTCTCTGCAAAAATACTATCACAGGTCCTTTCATGCTTCTGCTACATCACAACATAACAGAAAATAACCATGATACCATCAGGTCACAATCTCAATACATTAAACATATGTATATAGAACATGATAATATATCATCCAACAAGATATAGCCAAAAAAAATAAACAGAAGAAGGCCAAAATCAACAACAAGGTCTCAAGAGAACAAGAAGAAGTCAACAGTTCCAAAAAAATCCGATTACAAACAGATTTAAAAAAGCTTCCCCACAACCACAACATTAAGGGGTCCAATGATAAGTTCTATAACCCTCCAAACTATCCGGACTTTCTCCGAACAGATTCTAAACTGACTCTCTTTAAATCTGTACATATCTCTCTCTCAATGCAAACACACCTCTTTAGAAATACAATTTTTCTAAGATACTTATTTTAAAATTCCACGTTCTCCAACTTTTACTCCAAATTCCCATCATTCGCATCCAGGTTCAAATCGCAAATCTGGTTTCGAATCTTATCTTCCTTCACATCCATTTGCCTGCGAAGAAACTCATCCGGGGTGGCAGCCGGGTCGAGATCCCAACACCCCTCGGGCAATTTCGTCTTTTCAACCTCAAGTGGGAAAGATGGCACTTGGTGTGAAAAACGCAACATCTCCCTTCTCGGTACCCACCAAGCGGCACCTTCATCCCCATTCCTCCGGTAAACCGTCTTGAACCCTTCCAGCTTTATCACGGGCCTCACCCACACACCGTTTTCCTCCGAATACTCATCAACAACCTCCACAATCTCATACTGGTGCCTCAGCTCATCTGGTGTCGACCTGTTCCAATCGGGAGACCAGTTCTTATAAACCGCCCAAATATCCCCTTTTCTTGGGTATATCCTCACGCACCCTCCTCGCCCAGCTTTCTCACGGCTCAAAAGGTGAGAGAATATGTTGACCTGCTCCACCGTCTCCGAGTGGAACACCCTGAAATTCCCGCACGATTTGGTGAACCCGGAGTCCAACCAGTTGACCGGCCCGAACTCAGTGTCGGACCTCGAGCTCAGGTAGCTTATAAAAATCTTGAACGGGCTTAACGAGATGACATCACGGATTAGGCAGTATAGACGGGGCATGCCGTCTTCTTCATCATAGAGGGCCCATATCTGCTTGGGCTTGAAGCATTCTTCAGACCTGTCCATGTCGAAATCGCGGAAGTCCGAATCGGGAACTGTGATCGACATAGCAGCATTTCTTTTGACTTCCGGCTGTAGTTTGGAGCCAGCATTTGATTCGATCGCAAGTGCTTTTTTCCTCTCCGCCTCCTCAGCTTCCCGTGTCATCTCTTCAAGTTCCATACGGATAACGGATCTGCCTTTCGCAATCAACAGCTGCCGGACATCGACCACACGGGCAGCCGTGGCACGTCTCGCCTGATTCTCGGACTTTAGTGCTGTGCTCCCATTGGCTGCTGCTTTCAACTCAACTGCGTTTTTATTCGGGACAATCATTTCGGGCCCGGCGGTGAACGGGCCTCCAGGCTCTGATTTTATCTTCTTGGCGGGCCGTCCACGCTTTGGCCGTGGTATTTCGCCCTGGCTGGGGCTTGCATCAACCTTCTCAAGTTTTCCATTGGATATGGACTTGCTTCCCTCCTTGTTGGCTTGATAAAAGGAGAAAGATGAAGAGGAAAGTCCATTAGCATCCACAATCCCAGAGGGGTTACCCTGAAACGATATATTCGAGACGTACTCGTTTCTGTACCCGGTGTGATGCCCGGAAGCCCCATTTTGTCCACAGCGGCCCGTAGCTGTTGACGCATAAGTAAAACCAGAACCGTGACCTCCATAGCCATTCTCAGGTGCATACGAGTAATTGCCGTATGGGAAAACACCATCGTGCGGGCTCAGCCCAGTTTCCACTGCAACAAACACACCACGACAGTTTTTACAAGAGAGCCGCTTGTTGACGTATTTACGGAGGTACTCGTACTGAACGTGACAAGACGTGCACACGGTCCAGAATGTATCCAATCTCCCATGGGAAGATGAAAGCAGATTCCTTCTCTGATCATAAGAGCTCCTCCTGGTGTTATCTGACAGAAGGGTCCACGCATCGGAGACGAGCCGGAGGGCCCCATCGGCACCGACAGTCTTGTTCTTGTCGGGGTGGAGCAGCACGGCCAGCTTCTTGTACTGTCTCTTTATCTTGGACCGGTCCACGGACGGGTCCAGCCCTAGGATAGAGTAGAAATCAGGCTCGCCGTTGATTTTGGCCTCGGATGCCATGTAGACTCCGAATGTGGCCACCATTTGGGATATGCCTTCGAGTGCAGGGCAGAGCATCTGGGCTTTAAGGGCGAAATTTTGGGCTCCCGCAAAGTTTTTCTGCATGAACTGCTGCTCGGCAAATGCTTTGGCCCTAACCGCTTCCTCTATGTTGGATCCCATCTCGCTTTTCTTTTCTTTTCTCTTTTTTTTTTTATTAATTTTGAATTCTGAACCGACTCGAAATACTAAAATTTCAAGAAAAGCTTAAAAGCAGAATATGATGCTTGACGACAATCAAAATCCCACGCCTAACATAGCCACTAGTGCTCGCTGCAAGAGAAAACCAAATCATAAAACATTCTGCTTTCCCTCTGTGGATTAGGAAAACAACAATAGTAACAGCAATCAGCAAACGACTCAAGCGTAAACTGAAAAATATTCCCTGCCGCTAAAACAAAAGTTTCATAATCAATCCAGACTCATGAAATGTTGCTCATTCAGTTTCATACAAATTAGATTCTTCTCAAGTTCCGAAAAATAATAACAAGAAAAACAAAAATCTACAGTAGTACAGCGCATCAACTTCCTCAAACCAGAGGCAGGCACCACTCTAAGGTAGTAGGCATACATCATTTTCACAACACTGACCAGTCTAAGATGCTCAACCATAGTCAACCATTTTCAAGCTTAATTCAAACTACATTACAAACAAACTGATCACCCAGATTTCAGCATGAGGTCCCAAATCGACCAACGATTTAGCTAAAAAAGCTCAAAATCACTGAACAAGCGTCGAAATTTACAAAATTAACGAACTTGAAAAGGAAAAAAGTAGATTAGCAACCTCAACGAGATCCAGAAATAATTCACTCTCAGATTTGCAACAAAATTTCCTGATTTTTATAAGTCAGCATCAGATCTACACAAAAGGCGGTGAAGGGAAAGCGAATCTATCAACCTAAATCGAATAATACCATCAGCAAATTATCAAAAATAAAACATAAGCCGGTGAAAAAAGAAAGCTTACTTGATGCCAAGCATGAAGCAGGTACGAAGTGAGAATCGCCTGGGGATATTCCGGCGGCCGGCGGCGAAAGATTCCTTCAGAGATCGGAGTACCCAAAAAAAAAATTAATAAAAATAAAAAATAGAAAATTATACTGTGCAGAGATTATTTAGAGTAGAAGTACAACTACAAACTACGCAGCAGTTAAAAAAATTAAGATATATATGTATATATAAAATTTAAATTAAATTGAATTAATAAACTATTTGTAGTAATATTTAATTTGGTGAATATTGATTATCATTGTCATTTATTAATTAATATTCTATTATGGAGTGAGATTAACAGTTATTATTAGTGTTTTATATTTTATGGGCATCATTGGCCTGAGCCACCAAATTGTGTTGGAAAAAGGGATAATAACTTTAATATTTCTTGTGTATTTTCACTTGGGAAGTTGTAATGAATTCAAATATTAGGAGTAAATTCAAAAATTGTTTTATCTGATTTAAATATTATTGTAATATGTGATATGATAATTAAGAAATCGAGAAATAATAGTAATAATAATAAATAAATAATATTATTATTGAGGGATATAGCGATGATGGCTGCTTTTCCCAACTTGCAATTAAATTAAAATTGATAAAGTAAAAGATATGTCAGGTGCTCCACATAGCTTTTTCCTTGCCCAAAATAAAGAGAGGAGATTTAATTATCGAAACGCATATTTTTTATTGTTTCCTTTTCAATATTTGTATTATTTCTTTTTTATATATATAGTATGATATTAGGAGGATTTTTCACTTGGCTACTTTGCCGTGAAGTGAAGGAAGTTCTGCCTGCCAATTGCAATAATTTGGAAATTTTAAATTATGGGCCAAACATATTAACTGGAAGACGGTACTAACTAGGCTTTTATTAGTTAAGAATCAGAAAAAATATTGGGCCGAACAAAATCACTGTAACACTCGTCATATGAAAACTATAACAATTTGGACATTACAAAATGAGCAAATAAAATTTGTTTCCTTCTGTTAAATATGAGATGCGAGCAACTTCATATACAGCAATTTCGTATCTCAATTGTTTTTACATGATATGTAAACGTACCAAAATCTTAAACGCCTAAATTTTTTGATGCCACCATAATTAGACCATATATTTACTTTTAATTGCATTGCATTCAAGAATATATTTTTTCATGCTAGATTTAGGATCGATTTTTTTTTTTTATTCAATAAACTCAAAATCATTGTGATGCTCTTGTAACACAAATAAGTACTTTTGATAAACTCAAAAATAATCTTATAACACACAAATAAGTGGAATATGTGCCCAAATGTTGGATGAGAAAACTATTTCACCACTAAACATTAACATATATTTTTGTCCTTAATTGTGGAGAAAAAAAGGTATGAAACTTTTATGTAACACAGACTACAAAATGAAAGGAAAAAAAAAAAAAAACTTCCATAATGAATTCAAAAAATATATATATTTGGTATCCCCAAACACAATTCCAAAATCCAATAAAATAAAATAGAAATAATTAGGTAGGTAGTTTACAGCTGGTCCGCATGGGAATAACAGGCGGCGGCTAAGCGGCGAGCAGCAGCCTCTGGTAATAGTCTACGCAGAAGAGGGACAGCGAGAGCTCAGCCTCGTGTGGGGTCCACGCGGCGGTTCTCTCCCGCCGCCGCCGCCGCCGCCTGCTCATGAGCAGTGGCCTCACGCAAGCCGTGTAGAGGCGGCGGTATCCCCCGAGCGCGGCCACCAGCGCCCGCACCCCGTCGGGAGGCGGCGCCAGCTGGCGGAAGCAGAGGTACTCCCAGAGGGCTTCGCTCCGGGCAAGGCCCCGCCACAGGCGGCAGACGGCCGCCGCCGCCACCAGGGACCGGTCGTCCAGCCTCTTCAGGATCTCCGCCACTACGTCTTGGTTTTCGTTGATGCTCAACCCACGTTTCTCGCTTTTCTCCCCACACATTAATTCTCTAATATATATTCGTCAAATAATTAATACGACCTACTATTGAAAAGTAGAATGAGAATTGAAAATTAGTAAATGTGACTACCCACTATTTATACTCGCTCGATATCAGACCTCTCTCACACAAGCCTAATAGTTAGACATTCGATCCTGGTTTTAAATAGATATATATGCATGCTTTAAATTGAAATGTATACTCGAAAAACAAAATACAATATGATTATGAATTTTGTCAAATATATATATATAGGTGTTGGAATTCAAATAAAAACTAGTTCTAGTGTGACAATCGTGAGAATTGTATTTGGTGCTATTTTAATTGTGTATGATGTTATTTTTAAATTTTAATATTACATGGTGTTATCATTCTCACAAATGCTAATATAAATCGTGTTGTTATTTTTAATAAAATACATTCTAATTAAAAATAACTTTAAAACGCAATAAATCATAGCACTACACACTAATAAAATTAGTTGTTCTCACGGTTTCACGTTAAGACTTGATTTTCATTGAACCACATTATATATATATATATATATATATATANTACTGGGCCGTCACACACAAAAAAAATCATGCTTTAAAAATAGAATTTTGATTCTAGAGGATTTACTCTATATTGCAGTCACAGACTTTTTACCGTTGCATCAATACACATATAATGTGCGCTCATCCAATAGTTTTTACTAAAAACCTCGACCATTTGATTCTTGAGTGTGTGTCTGTGTGTGTGCATGCGTGTTTAGAGAGTTAGGGGTGTGCAGGTGGTATCGGAGGAAGAAGAGAAGAGGCCAAAATGGAAAGGGACAAAGGAATTACGAGAACACGAGACCATTGCGTTTGTGTGTGTGAAATTGAATGAATTCACTATTACTGTACTAAAAAAAATAAAATTGTAGAGGGCCGTTGGAGAAATATATTAAAAGTAGGATCAATTGTGCAAAAGTAAACGTTGCGTGAGTGTTTGTCTCTTTGTGCATGGAGACTATTAAAGTCTACATATGTTTTTGTTTTTGCATGCAAACATCTATCATTTTGTTTGTTTGTTGAATTTATGTTATTTTGTACACACATGTTTATACTCAATACTAGCCAGCTAGCTATAGGTTTTAATTCTTTGGTAAGCAGTACCATTAATTTAATTATAGTACATCACGAAATCCACAATAATGTGTTTATATATGATTATTTAGTTAAAATTAGTTAATTTATAGGATGAGTTTTGCTGATAAACTACCACATAAACCTAGATTCTGCCACATATGATCACTGTGTTTCACCAATCTGAACTAGCATATTGATCTTAGTGGTCAAGTGGAAAGACTATCATTTAATCAAAAAAATAAAATAAAACAAAGAAAAATGAACACAGATATATATATCTCTAACAAAAACTACTCACACATGTACAGTCACAAGACTCACAACTGTTTTCTATATTATGTTGGAACTTTGTTTCTTGGACATATACTTTACACACACACGCACAGACCCATATGTATGTGTGTGTGTTTTAACAGGCATAGATTATTTCTTTATATATTTTTGTGAATCTTGTGATTCTCGGTTGAGAGGGAAAATTGATGGCTGCATGCTTACAAGGGAAGGCCCCGCAAATTGAAAGCCTGCAATTAATAACCTTTTTTTTTTCAATTATTATGTGTACTTTGTTGTTGTTTTCGTGATTGGGGTAAAAAGTCAAACACACGAAATCGTGATTTTCACAAGGCCAATTATTGATTATGTTCTACCCATTTTTAGCTTGCACTGTTTTGCTAAGAAGTTATGTACGTGTGTGATTTGACATTTAACAAAAGGTCTTTTGTATTTTTTTTCACAAGGTCAATTTTCTGAATGTGGTTATTGGCTAACTGTTAGTAAACTATACTAGGAATACTCAGCTGTGCGATGCACAGCTGGCCCACGCAAATTTTATTAATTGAACAATATATCAATTTTGTAACTGTGTCAGTAAAACTTTGGCTTTTGCATTAGGGAGATTTTTTGTAACGATAAATGTGAAGATCCATCATACATTAACTCAGTAGATTATGAACAAAAAATACATAAAGGAAAGGAAGCTAAAGAAATTTGACTCTTTATGCAATACTTAAACATAACAGCCATGCAAAATAGAGTTCATATATAATTAAGCATAAGTAGTGTATATTTATGCAAACATTTTCTTCTGCAATTCACCCAAAAGCAACTTACAAAATAAAAGCATAAGCTTATGATACAAAAGTTAGATATTATTGCCCAACAAACAAGAAATGAATTCTTGTTTAATTGGCAATAATGCTGAATAGTCATTTTATATTTAACAATCCAAAATGCAACATTCATTTATCTGGTGAGTTCAAACATCTACTGAAGTTCAAAAGGCAACATCCAAAATAACCACAAGATTTGGTATTTAAACATCAAAAGTCGAACACCTTCAAAATGAACCATTAGTCTTGGTCTTTCATTTTCTTAGCTGGACTGGAGTGGTGTTGTTCAGTTGGGTTCGTTGCATCTTTACCAACAATCTTTCCCCTGGTGCTTTCTTCATTTGAAACAATTGACATGTCTGATTGTTTGGTTTGGGAAAGAGTGACTTGTTCTTCCTCCTGTGCTGTGAAAATTAATGGGCGTTTGGTTGAAGTTGATACGACTTTGGTGGTTGTTTTTGCTGTTGGTTTAGGAGTTGACAAGTTAATTGTTTCAAGCATAAGCTTTGCAGTTGGTGTAAATAAATGCTCATCCATGGAAGTTATTTTTTCCTGCATGATATGGTAAAATGTAGATGCACACTAAATTGTATGACAAAAGAATAGAGGTAAATATGTATAAATATAGAAAGGAATGAGAATGTACTTACCTTTCCTTTGATTGGGGTGCAAGATACAATTATCTTCTTGATTTCTTTTTCCGTGTATATTTTAACCACACTATACTTATCAGCAGTGATGTTGGAATAGGTTCCCTCATAATGTCGGACGAAACAAGTAATTGGGTTCTTGTAAAAGCCAGCAACAATCTCAGGTAATATATTTTTGTTCTGTTTAATATGTAATGTGTTTTGTTAAAAATGTCGAAAAAAAAATATGAAAATATGAACAAAGAGTGTTTTATGAGTGGAATGGGGAAGAATACCTCAGCCTCTGCTATGCTCATTTCTTCCCCTGTAAATGGTAATAGATGCTCTGCTTCTATGCCTGTGACCATAGCTTCAAGTACTCCAGTTTCATCTTTTATAGCGATAACAAAGCGACATCTGGATATTTGAGGATTTTTTGGCCTGTTATAATGATATAAAGAAAAAAATGGAGAGTGTTTGTAAAGCATTAGCTTACCTGGCAATAACCTTGCTATCCTCTCTGCACAATGTACAATTTATATCCCAGTTTATTGGTGCACTTATCTCTTTCTGGCAGTTGATACATGCAGTGAACCAAAGTGATTTTTGATCTATGGTGAGAGATGCAACACCACGAATCCATGCAGATTTGTTCTGAATTTAATAGACAAAGGCAAAAGGACGTTTCAGCTAATTTAGAGTTATTTAATTTAAGTCGAAGTATGTAGTAGAATAAATACTCACAAAAGGACGTCTTCAGTTAACCTAGAAGTTTTTAATTTAAGTTGAAGCATGTAGTAGAATAAATACTCACCACTTTTAAAGTGGCCAGTGCCTCTTGGATTGAGATAATATCTTTTTCACTTGGGGGTGGTAGAACAACCAAAGGATCTTTAAATGCCTCTTTTGTCACAAATGAGTGAAGGACATTTTTTTGGTCAACAGACCTGTAACAACGTTTAAGTTAATATTCAGCATATGATAATTTTTTTTTAAAAAAAAATTGAATATTATTTGTACCATTGCTTAAGTGTTGCAGCTTCCTTCATTGGTGGATTTATGAGAACAGCACTTGGTAATCTAGTAGTCAGAGAGAGGTCTGACAAATTTTTTAAATCGTTTGAGTTAATATGTTTTGAGAGAGAATGATCATCTGTTACTTTATATGTTAATGAATGAAATAAATATGAAAGTGAAAACTTAAGCAAGAAAACAAAGGAACTAACAATTGAAAGTAGTAACTCGAACTCTCATTGCGAGAATGATATTTCCATTAGCAACTGATGCAGCAAGTTGGGCACCCTCATTAGACTCAAACTCGTTCCACAAAGTTAAGATCATTGGAATTTTTCTGCAATTGACAATCAAGCATGTACGATAACATCGAAGCATTTGATTAAATTTAACATTTAATATAAATTTACTCACTCTTCATTTACAATCACCACGTCTCGAGTTTGAGATCCTTGAGTTTTCTTCACTGGAAAAACATGTATGACTATACCAAGAACATCTGCATTTGAATTCATAAAATGCATTCATATGTTAACAGATGGTTAACCTTTTTTGTAGCAACAATAATATGGTTGTTCTATGAAGTACATTGATATACAAATGATTTTTAAAAAATTATTAATAGTATACTTACTCTGTAGATTCTCTGTCTCAGCAAATCGGAAGAGGTTTTGGTACTTTTGAATATCAATGCGACAAGAAAACTGAGGAGGTACAGGCTCTTTAACTTCCTCGATTAAATGACGTTTTGTAATTGTCCAGCTAAATGGGTAATCGCCAACTAAATATTTAGGGTCTGCTTCTTTCACTTCAGCATTTGACACATAGTATCTCTTATAAAGTAGCAACTTGTTCTTCTCTTCCAATTCATAAATATCAGTACCATAAACAAGTGCAGTAACCTTTGTTCCCTAAATATGTATGAACAAAATAAGAATATATTAAATGTAAAGTTTGTTGCAACTGTAAGTTAAAATTTCGTTGCATGTAATGTGTTTATTTGTAGTTAAATAAAAAGAACATGGGTAAAACATTTGAATTGTTTTTTGGTGACTTATTTACATTGCACAAATACCTCTGTATCGGTAAGCTGAAATCTACGAAACTTGGTGTTCTTCGGTGGGCGGCCAGTCAACACTTTGGTTCTCTCCACCACCTGTATCAATGCTGTCCAGCCTCTGGTTTCCGTATTTATCTGTTGAATTTGAAGAAACTTTCTCGACATGATGGCCTGCAAACAATAAAGTCAGTTTAATAGATTAGCAAATTTGCTTTGTAAAGAATAAGTAACAAAATGGGAGAACAATCACATGCACATATTTAGCATTACTTTCAATAACTTTTGATTCCCGCAATACTTCTTTGTACACTATGTTTTTTGTTCGGTTGTTGCTAGCACCATCAAAAAAGGATGGTTTTATCAATAACTTTACATTTGATGATGTTCGAGCACGTGAAAGGGCAACATATAGCTGTCCATGAGAGAAAACGGGCTCTTTTAAGTAAATTCCCACAAAATCTAATGTTTGTCCTTGAGCTTTGTTGATAGTCATTGCAAACGACAACCGAACAGGAAATTGTGTTCTTGTGTAAGGAACTGGATATTGGTCATCTTTTGGTGGTTTAAGTGGTATTCTATGTATAAAAACTTGTTTTCCTTTAAAATCACCAACTGCTATCTCTGCATGTATTACATTTCTCGTGAGGTTTTTGCAAATTAATCTAGTCCCGTTACATAATCCTTCAGTTGGGTCCAAATTTCGAAGCAAAATTATTGGTGCATTTATTTTTAAAAGCAGTCTATGAGCTGGAAGGCCATTTGGGGTTAATGAATTTATTATATCTTCAAATTGACCTCTCTGAGAAGGATTAACAGCTTCATCAAAGCTTAGATATTCAAATAGCTCTCCAGGAAATCTATTTATTAGCAAATTGTTTATCTCATCAACAAAATTATTTTTGGTTGTCAAAATTGCTCTATTTGGGCTATATGATGCAAAATTATTAAGAGTAATATTGGGATAAACTATATTAATAAGGTCATCCAATTGAGATAATGGTTGATTGTCATTAAGTGTTAAAGAAATTGGTATTTGCATGACATCATTATCATCAACTGGCTCATCACCATCACCAACTCGAAGCAAAAATCTAGTGAACATAGGGTCTAAACGTGCACGCATGTTTTCTGTTAATTCAAGTTTCTCAAAATGTGGCCACAATTTGGATTTCACTAAGGAAGCCTCAATTGTCTCAATTCTATTTCCTTTGCGTACTACTGGCAAAATTTGTCTAAAATCACCTCCGAAAACAACTACTTTACCACCAAATAATTCATCTGAATCTAACATATCTTTTAACAATTTGTTTAATGATTCAATGGCAGTTTTCTTAGCCATAGGCGCTTCATCCCAAATTATTAATTTGCATTCTCTCAGTAAAATACCCAGACTGCTTTGTTTACTAACTTTACAGCCGTTTTGTTCTGAAAGTTCAATAGGAATTTTAAATCTGGAATGAGCTGTTCTACCACCAGGTAAAAGAGATGCAGCAATGCCTGACGTTGCGGTTGCTAGTGCCATAAAACCTTTTGATCTTACAGCTGCTAATAATGCTCTATATAAAAAAGATTTTCCCGTTCCACCAGGTCCATCAATGAAAAAAACTCCTGGTTTATTTTCAAAAATACGATTATGTATGATTTCAAAAGCTTGTCTTTGTTTTTTATTCAACATATTTATTGTATTAAGATCCTCTTGAGAAACGGTAATATTTTTTTCAGAAGTAAGCTCTCTTGTATCTCGACAATTTTCAAAAACTAAAAATTCTGGTGGCTCAAGACCAAAATCATTAATGTTCTTGCCCATAGCTGCTAAAAAATCAGCTATTTGGCGCAAAACCATTCTACGTATTTCAGTAGCGTTACCTGCCTTTGCTTTATAGAAATCTTCTGACATTTGTGATTCATACTTAAGCCATAGGTCTCTAGGATTACTTGGGCAACAAAATGCTAAGAGATTAGCAAAAAGTCTACGCAATTCATATGGCATTTTAAATTCAGATGCTTCTTTTAAACATAAATCTTGACTGTCATTCTCTTCTAAATAACCTCTCATCAATGCAGCTTCTCTAAAAGTGGTTGCGTGTTGACCTTTATATGTTTTTAAATCATTAAAGGACTTAGGACAACGCACATGTAACAAAAGAATTCTTAAATAGTATCTTTCTCCTTCAGATGGATGAGCTGTAACTATTCTACCTATAGTATCTCGTTGTTTCCTTCTTCTCCAATATTTCTCTGTTGACATCCAAACAAAATATTCCGGGAATTCAACGTAAGTTAGGTTTAACTTTTGTGCTTCCTCGTCAGTTCTATTCATAAAAAAAAATTCTGTTAACATTGTTTTATGCTTTTGAGGATTCTTTACTATATTTCTTAGCTTAACTTTCTTATTAAAATTAACAAAATGTTGATTTTCTAAATGAAGCTGCAAATTAATTACAGCTGGTTTTATTTCACCTATAGAAAAACCAAAAATTCTCCAAGCTGCTTCAGGTGGCGAAACCCAACGTGCCATTCTAAATTGTTCTATTTCATCAATCACATTTTCTGAATTAGTTGTATTTACATGAAAACCTATTCTATCATGTCCTTTACACACATATTTATATATATACTTCACAGCACGTATTGTAGAACAAATCTCAACATTTATATGGCAATTAAATTTGGCAATTAAATAAGGATTATAAGGAACAACCCATCTATTATCTAAATTGTGTCCTCTAACCTTAACTCTCCTGCCATTATCACGTCTTTGGTAAATTGGAAATGCGTTAGCCACCTGTTTTGTTCGCTCACAAAATTGTTTAGGATAAGAAAATCGACATTTTCCTTTATTTATCATGCATGGACATGTTTTATCCAATTCTCCACAAGGACCATGGATCATGTGTTTCTTAACAATGCTATATAAGTAAGGACTAACATTCTTGTCTGGTATCTCAGCACACACAATTTTATCATATTCTTCGGGCCTGTACATTTTAAATTCTGATTGCAAAATTAAAAGAAAATGAGCATGAGGCAAACCTCTTTTTTGAAATTCAATTACATATGTGTATGCGGCTACTTTACCAAAAATGTTTT
Organism: Striga asiatica; assembly: GCA_008636005.1. Lineage (NCBI taxonomy): Eukaryota > Viridiplantae > Streptophyta > Magnoliopsida > Lamiales > Orobanchaceae > Striga > Striga asiatica. Next base: position 74,248 of record BKCP01004750.1, read on the forward strand.
TCTTTAGCAATTCATCTTTCAACATATCTAACTTCGCGTTAAATACTCTTGCAATTAAATCCGGCCTGTTTTGCACTTCTTCATTCTCAGTTAAAAGTTGTCTTATCTCTGGCCAATTTGGATTGCATGTAACAGTCAGAAATATATCAGGCTTCCCAAATTTTTGGACTAAAGTGAGTGCATCTATATATCTTTTTTTCATATATCTAGGTCCACCTATGAAGCTAGCTGGTAAATATACTCTTTGACCAATTTTTGAACCTTCAGTTTCTCCAGAAACTAATGCATCTTCTATACCTTGCATATATTCTTGTCTTATTTCTTCTTGTTGCAATCTATGAAAATCTAGTCTCTGTGATTCAAGTTTAACATACATATCAACAATGTATTGCTGAAGCAACCTACCAGACCTGAGCAAAATTGTCTCTAAGTCTCTCATTTGCAATTTATAAGCATAATATTCTCTAACTGAAACAAATTCATCCTCGTTGGAAGATGCACAAAGAGCTACCACACCCAATTCAAGAAAAAAATTAATTAGCATTTACCGAAAACATATAATGATCATATAATGTGACAGAAATGGGAACTTTAAACAAACAAAGCATATTTACTGACCTTCTTGCTCTTTACTTAGCAATTCGTCAACATTATCAACGCAGTCTGCTGAGATTGATTGATTGGTACAGAAAGAGTTAGTATAAAGATCACGATAACCTTTTCTAATTTTTTTAATACCCTGATGCCAACCGATTTCACCAAAAGGAAACAAAATAGGATATTGTAAAGGATCATAACATGCATAATAGTATTGAACAGCATGACAATAGCCTCCATGAGTATAGACTCTAATATCTCTATTGCTTGTTTCTCCATTTTCCTCACCTTCAACCCACAATGCGGCAACTTGAGAAACATCAGGTTTATTACACACTCTTTGATCAACTCCTGGCATACTTCTCAAAACTATATTATAGTTATCTAAATTTTCCATCTCACTTAGTCTGCGAAAAAATTTTGCATACGCATTATCTTTAAGTAAAGTGATTATTTTTTTAGATAAAGATTCTGTTAACCTTGGGCATTCCTCTAGACGCTTAGCAACTTGATCATCTGTATCATGAAAATAAAGTTGTAGATGTTTTGAGCTTTCTAAATCCTCTACAAAATGATACATCTGGCCTTGAATTTTAAATGTATAGATCCCTTTGTTACGTCTGCTCAATTTTTTATCATATTTGACACCCATTGATGTGAATGCAAAATGATTATTAATTGTTCGTATGCATGTTCTAAATAATTTGGCCTCCTCTGTATTTGAATCAAACAACTCTTTCAAAATATCAGGTGCAGGAGTATCAGGAAGAGAAATTGTACCATTTCTGCAACATATATTTAGAGATTCATGGTAAATTTTTTTTGCACGACAATATATGCAAGGTGGCTGAGCAGGCAGAAGAGTAGGCTCTAATGGTACTTTTTCTAGTAAACTACGACCATCTTTGAAGTTTTGGGGTTGGGATGTGGTTTTAATTATTCTGTTAGAGGAAGATGCATCATTTGACTTACGTCTTTTGACATGAGTAGGAGTTGTATCCACATGATTAACTATATAGGAATCTCTATAAGTTGTACTACGTTTTTTCCTCCAACGGTTAATAGCCTCTGCTTTATAGCTCTTTTTTAATACACTACTCTCCATTATTCAAAATAATGATACCAGAAAAAGTGCGCACAAAATAATTTGGCGAACACTGCAATAATCACCTGCAAATGAAAGCGTTCAAATGTTCATGCAGATAAGATATATGAAAACAAACAGCAAGAAGAAAAGTGACTCTACATAAAGGTAACCCTCACACCTAACTTATTGACGAAGACTAAAAAACAATAAGACGAAACATCAACAGAGCAGAACTATTCTAGTACATGAAATGGAAAAATAGATACCAATTTGTATAATTCTGAGAAACCAAAGCAGATTACCTGAGGTAGTACCGAAAGCCTTAATTAGAATGTAGACACAAGCTGCACGTAGCAAGAAAACCATCAGNATTGTACTACTAAGTTTAATCAAATAAGAAAGGTTGAACACATTTTTTCGCCAGCATCAAGAAAATTTAAAAACTATTCTAACCCTACTAAACTGATTGAAGAAAAAAAAAATCAGAAGAAGAAGAAGAAATAGAAGCACTTACAGCTTCAGTAATTAGTAAAGGATTTCTGCAGATCTGATGAACCAAAGCAAATTACTTGAAGTAGCACCGAAAGTCGTAATTAGGAATTGAACACACACTGCACACTGCAACAAAAACATCATAATAGTTATACCATATAAATAAGGCATATGAAAAGAACTATCAATATAAGAATGCCGGAAAAATTACAAAAAATCACTTCAGACAAAAAACAACTTACTCCTAATCTATTGATGAAGACTAAGAACCAAGAAGATGAAGCATTAACAAGGCACAGCTACCTATTCTAGTACAGAGGAAATGGAAAAGTAGATACAAAAGTCACTCGAGGTAGCATTGAAAGCTTTAATTAGGAAACTCAACACACAATGCACACAACAACAAAAATATCATAATAGTGATACCTAAAACACAAACATAAACAAGAAGCCTCATAAACTTTGTAACAACCAATAAAAGGTAATAAAATTATTTATTGTTTCACATAAATTCTCATGGTAGCAAAAATGTTGATGAAACATAAAGTAACTGAGAAAAAAAAATACTACAGGACAGTAAAAAAAAAAATAAAAAATAAAAAAAAAATGATGTAAGTGAAGGTGCAACCTATAAAACAAAGAATATATAAAGTGTCATTTTGTAAAAAATAATGTAAGTAGAAGCCATGGTAATATTCAATCAAAATTAGAGCTTGTAAGAGCACAGAAGAACCCCCATAATACTAACACCAAATAGAACATTCATTGGATTGATAAAGGGGAAAAAAATGAAAGTTATAATGAAGAAATGAAATACTAAAGCAAACAAAAAGAAAATCACAGTTTTTAACTAAAATGCAGCCATATCAAGCAAATACAAAGAAACAAAAATAGGTAAGAAAGAAAAAACAACAGACATACACAATGCACCTACACGCAGCAACCAAATTTGGAAGAAACTTACCCACACAATAACATAAGAAGTAGGGAGGAAGAATGTTCTAGTTTTAGTTAATATATTGTTAATATATATTGCAAGATAATATAGTCAGACATGATCCCTATGCAGATCAATGGCTCCAAATATTCCACTCAAATGGCAAGTCAGACAAGTAATGCTACATGAATTAACAATTCTGAACCAACAAAATATATGCATGACTCAACTTACATCTCCGAAAATTTGCACTTTTAATTTAATTTTCTATAGCATATTGACCTTATAGCAGCTATACAAAATAATATAATATTTTTCTTTGAAAAAAAATCACAATAGCCCATACACACATACAATTAACTGGGACTCTAAGAAATAGTAATAATTCACAATAATTACACTATACATGTAGGTTTCTAAAACCCCAAATAATAAATAAAAATGAACAAATCTCTCTCACTCTCTTGTCTACTGTAAAGCAAGAATTTAAAAATAAAGAAATAAAATAATTTGACCCAACTTTTTGAATGAAACACTATATATATATCATCAATATCAAACATCATAAGAATTGAAATGAACAATATAAACCATAAAAAATCAAGGATTAAATAGCAGGAAAAAAAAAAAAATCCTTGGCCCTTTGAAACCCAAATACGGTTCGATCCATAAAATCATTGGGAGAGAGAGCACAAGGCCAAGCAAATTGGTTATTTATTAAAATTGAAATCACATATATAATAGAACAAATAATTGAAGAAAATTGAGGCATATGTGGCGCAAGAATTCCTCCCTAAAAAACAAAAGGTTCGGATGGGAATAAAAAATAGAATGACATAAAAAAAAAAATACTTTTTATTTTACTAATAAAAAACAACACGTCTCAAATCACATTAATGGGCCTGAAGTATAAATAAAATAGAGGGACATTTATGGGCCTGAAGTGTAAATAAAATAGAGGTAAGAGTGGAAGCCCAATATAAATGTAAGCCACCTGAAATAATATAAATAAATAAAATATAAGAGTGGAGAAGCCCAATATAAATGTTAGCCACGTGTCAAGCTGTGAAGAAAACAAACTCCCGCTTATATATATGTAGATGTAGAGGGATATATAGTTTTATACAAAAAAATACTCATTTATTATAATGCAAAATATCGTACGTTTTCTTATATAGCATTTCAAAGTGATGTTTGAGAGTGAAAATATGTACATATGTTGAAATAGTACTATGATTGTATATTACCACAAGATAATAAAAGATTACACTCACTATTTTATTTTTTATGTTTGGAAATTATAGGAAAATGCTACAGTCTCGTTACGGAACCATTCCGTTGGGATTTGTAACTATTGGATGCATATGTAGATTGGTGTAGCATGTGCATCTAACGCTAAAAATTCAAATGAAAATGATTCTGTAACGGGATTGTAGTCTTAACCGAAGTTATAATTGAACTTGGTTGACTCCTCCTTTAACTTCTTATATATTAATTGGAGTTCGTTGGACTTCTATAAAATGATGCATAACACATACTAATAAGTAGTAAATTAATGTGATAAGAAGAAAAGTCAATGAGAACAACACATGTAGCAATAAGTTATAGTCTTGGTTTGTATACTTAAATATTTCTTTCCTTATATGTGTGTTTTTATTCATCAATGACACATTTGAAATCCCATTTAGCATCTGATCAGATGGTGAAAAACAAGTGGCTAAGGGGTAGTAAAAAACTAGTTATTTTGTAACTATAGTTAAGTTTGGAAAAAGGTGGTATGGTTAGTTGTTAGTGGATATATTAAAATAATATTTAAAATAAAATAATTAAAGTTGATTTGATGTAAAAGTAGGAGAAAATGATTGGAAGTGATAGTTAGTTAAAATTATGTGAGTAGATGAATAGTGAATTAAAGTTGATGTGATGTGTAAGAATGATTGGTTGATATTATTTAATTATATTGATAATATTGAAGATAGTGGAGTTGAGTTAAAGTTGAATTAAATTTGAGTTTTGATTGGTTTTTTTACTGTACAATTTGTATCCAATCACCCCAAAGCGTTGGCCAAGAATAAACAAGAAATAAAGAAACAAGAGATAAAAGGTAAAAGCAAAAGGACTTTGGAAAAGAAACAAATCCACTTGCTGGTAGACTTACCAAATCCCCAGGCATATTGATTAAATTTTTTATTTTATTTTATTTTATTTCACAATTTTTTTATTTATTTTTAGTATTCATTGATTGTGCAAAAGAAAATGGAGTTCTTGAATTTATTTACAATGGAAAAGTATGAGTCGTTGATCATCAAATTGATCTTCCTAATCTGCATATACAATACAGCCAAGAAGGTACGTTTGATGTGTCCTAATCAGCACAGACATTGGCATCTCACTCTTACCATTTCGTGATGTAAATATACTTAAACAGAAGATATTGAAAACCCACAAAATAGAGTTTTGCTAATAGATTTTTTTGATACTAATCCCACTATTTATTTCTAAAATAAATAATTTTGACCTTATTGGCTTATTTAAGAGAACAGCTAACGTTTTTGCAAATCAGAGATCAAAGTGAATTTAAAATCTGAAGGTAAGTGTTCTTGGCTTAACATAATTTATTAGTTCAAAACTTAATGGCTCTTGCATGATAATATGCACAAAAGAGAAACCTTACAACTTAAATCAGCTATGGCCTTTTTACCAGTTTGAAAGCTATAAGCCCTCAATCAATCAAGAAACAATTGACAAATTACCCTAGGCCTATATAGTATGTATATATAGACTACTCAAGAATTTAACAGCACAAATTCTGGTTTGTTAGTCCGAGAGATCTCCCCACCGAACGTTATGCTTGGCAGCGAGATAGTGGGCCCCGACAGGTCCTCTACTCCCGTACGGATATAACTCGGGTGCAATTTTTCTGTCTTCCAATTCCTTAAGCAATGGTGTGAATAAGGCCCACGCAGCATCCAGTTCGTCACTTCGGATGAATAATCTCCGTTCTCCTTCAATCGCGTCTAGAACAAGTCTTTCATATGCGTCCGGTATTTCCCTTGGGTACCTTTAAGAGATTATTGCAATAATCACATATTAAAGTTCCTCAAGAATCATCATCATAAATCTCTGTAATTAAGCAAATATCCATTTGAGCTTAGAGAGGTTTAACTGATAAAAAAATGTAATTATGAAAACTATCCCTAGCTAGTATTTTGCCTACTTGCAATATAGACAACAATATAATGACCCAGTTATATTCAAAAATTAAACATAACATCCCAATCGACAAATATTTTTATATATCTTCCAAACAAAGTGTACCCTCAAAGTCTATATAGCAGGGTGCAAGTGGTAGCTATAGGTTCACTAAATATAATGAGCCATTAATGAAAATGATAAATTTGAAATAAATCAGCTAGCATGTAAACTGAAAGTTAATTCAGTCTTGAACGAACCATTTTACCTGGCTTTGTAAAGCAAGTTAAGGTCACTTCGGTCGAGTCTCATTCCAAGACCAGGAACCTTGTTGTTAATTTTTAAGTATACGGCTTCATCTGGCTGTACACGAAGAACTAGCTCGTTTGTGGCTTTATCCAAATCTGTCCCGAAGTTTCGCTTGTACAGATTACCCGGAACATGTCTGAACTGAACTCTAATTTCCGCCCTGAGTTTTTACACTAGAACGGTCATCATATGAAAGAATAACGAGAAAATCTAAAAGTTTGAAAGAATAATTGTCATTGTCATAATTACTCAGAGATATTTCAATGATCAAATTTCAGGTTTGAGAGAAACACAGAGCTGGACTTCTTTAGACTTCTGATCAGACAGGCGGGATAGTTCGTTCGTGCCCCTCTTGTTATAGTAGAATCGAATGGCAAAATGTAGATAAGTAAAACAATGAACAAACACAAAGTCAACTATCATCCACTTTTTACTTCAGTAAATCACTTCATAAAAAATGTATTTACCGTTTGGTGTGCAGAGCTTTTCCGGCTTTCATGAGAAAAGGCACCCCATCCCAACGGGCATTATTAATAAAAAGAGCTGCAGCTGCAAATGTTGGAGTTATGCTGTTGCTAGGCACCGTTGGATCATCTGTGTAGCCCAAGTACGATTTTCCAACCTTGCTGTGGCCCTTATACTGCCCTACTATCACATCCTCAAGCCTCAATGGCCTCATTGACCGCAAGACTTTGACCTGATTTGAGTTTTTATAAGAGCATCTCCAATGCTCAACTTTCAACATTAATTAAATTTGAACACATGTCAATCAATGGATTAATGTTTAATCTACATGAACTGAATGTTAAAAGAATAAGACTTTCATTTGAATTGTTGCCTCCAATGCATCCATTCAACAACCATACAATTTGTATATGTGGATTTATTCAATTATTAATAAAATCAAAGAGTATATTAGGAAAAAACCACAAATTCCAATAATTATATGCATGATGTTATTTTTTTTGTTGATTCAGTTAATTTTTATTTATATCATCAAATTTATAAAATTATTATTTATTCAATAATTTCTCAGTTACAATATGTATAACCACACAATAAATATTTTTTTAATTGGTTCAAAATAAAACAACAAAATATTAAAATTGCAATAACTCAACAAACAAATATCATGAACATAATTTTTACTTTTAAGGACATTATTATTGATAAATTTTTTAAATTTTAGTTGTAACTCATCAAATAATTATACTGTATTCAAATAAATTCTCAAACGTTTTATTGGATAAATGTAAGGGTGGGATTTTTCCAAGTTTATAAAAACCTCAAAATTTGTGTCAAATAATTATCGAAATGATGAGTCATCATGTTAGAAAGAATGTGAGAAATTAGAAAGTGAGTTTGACAATGTTAACATTAATTTTTTACACATAAGCATGAAAGGGCCCATAATCTAATGCATTGGAGGATATAGTATTCACACACTATTTATTTATTAGATGGATTCAAGTGCTTTGATATTTTTATGGTTTATCTTTAAGATATTGGAGTATTTTATGGACGACGAGATGTTGAAGGAAGATTGAAGCAGGCAGTACGGGGGAGCCTCATACTCGACCGAGGAGCCCCATACTCGGTCAACATAGGCCACATATATTGGGCCTAAGTCGTATTTTAATAGGGCCCACTTGGAGGATTACTTCAATTAAATGACAGCAGGTTTATGTTGGGATTAAAATAAGGGCCATGTGAATGAAAATAATATGCCCATCAATTTGGCCCAAATAAGTCTTAAAGATGAGGCATCAGATGTGAAGGCACGCAGTCATAGGGCAGTAAAGGGACAACCAATATTTTATTTAATTGGAGACATTCACGCAGCCCCTATTATTCACGAAAACAGAAATAGAGGAAAGAAAAAGACAGAGCCTCCATATTCACGCAGAATTATTGGCGAAAAAAAAAAAGGTGGACAGAAGGGAACCCGATCAATTGCGGAGGGAGGCCGCACGCGTACACGAGGGAGATAATTAATCTCTCTCTTTTATTTATTATTTCTTTTTATTAGTATGTTAGAGTAGATTTTTATTTCTAGTTCCGGGGAAGTCGAACCCTACGCACTATGATGTTTGATTAATTTACGTGGTTGATAATTCAATATCTTTTTGGAATTGCTTGTGTTATTTTGAATAATTCACCATGATGTGTTAGTCTTGTTTAGATTGATCACCTAGATTAGGCTTTTCATATCTACATCTGAGTTAGACCTGCAATCCGTAATTGTTGTTGTGTTTAATTCATAAGAGGTAACCGGAAGATGGTAACTACCGGGGATAACACGGCCTATTTAAGTGAGCGAACGCGGTTGAGTTCACTACTTAGTCTAGCCTATTTTTCTAATTCGTAAAGCGGCTAATTGTATTAAATCTTGAAAAGGACTGTACAAGGAGTCAGGTTTAATAGTAGAGCGTCTCGCGGTTAAATTAAAATTAAGGAAAAATTCGGGTAACAGACCGTGTCGTTGCCTAGGGCTAGTAATTTCATAAGATAGCGAGATTTGATTCTAAAATTGATTAGACGAGTCGGTCGAGGGTGTAGACGGAACCGTGAACTAGAAGCTTTCTCTTATTTTATTTTATTTTTATTTTCTTATTTATATTTCATTCTTAGATAGATTAGATTTATAATTCAAACCCCCCCATTTATTGTTTATCATAATTTCAATTAATACAAGAATTTCACAATTTGATTCACACTCCTCGTGGGATCGACCCTTACTTGCGGCTACTACTAGTTGGTAGAGGTTAGTTGAGGAAAAATATAAATTATAATTTTGCCGCGTTGCGACGCGCGGTCATTGACGAATGTTTGTTTCGGTCGGATTGATTTTCTTCAGTATATTATTAGTCTTTTGGGAGGAATGAGAATTGCTTATTTGTATCATTTTGTTTGTGTTCAGTTGATTTTTTGAGTCTATACTTTGTAGTTTTTTCTTGTTTTTATTGTTCAATGAAAATTGTATGGTTTATTTCCAGTATATTTTTAGTCATGTTTCACTGTTTTCCAATTTTTTTTTTCATGACATTAATAGGAAGACGTTCGATAATATGTAATAGTTAAAAATTTTCGGTATATTATCAATATCTTTTCGGTATATTTTCTCATGGCATTAACAGGAAGACGTTCGACGGTATATTATCAGTATATTCTCGGTATATTTTCTCATGACATTAACAGGAAGACGTTCGACGGGTATATGTACAGTATATTTGCAGTATATGTTAAAGCAATATATATAGGCGATGAAGATTTCGTAAAATTTCGTACTCTTTGCTCGATTTCCTGAAATTACGCGCTAGGAACATGGAAGGTTGTTCCACTTACCTTGTAACTGATTTTAGGCATGATTATAATTAATATTTATCTTTTAGGTATATACACAATTTAATTGGTATGGATGGTAATATTGCAATTATCTAAAAATCAACATGAAAATTTCCCAAAATTAATCTACATATTGGTTCAAGCCCATTAGCTTGAAGTGAATGTGGCCCACTAAAACATTAATCTTGAGGGGTCTTTGGTTTTCATTTCCTTTCGGGAAATTTTCACCTATGCTATCCGTTTATAAAATAATTGCTGCTTTACCACTCAATCTAATTTAATTGCGTATATGCCTAATTGATAAGATTTATTTGCATTCATGCCTAATGTCAGTTACAATTCTCTCTCAACCCTATCCCCTGTTTTTTTGCGCAAGATTTGCAGATTGATGATGGAAAGAATCCAATTTGTTACAGATAGGCCACTTCCATTCCATATTTATAGGACATGATTTGTGGGTAGTTAGAAAAAAAGAAGAAGAAATTGTCGTTGATTTTTTTTCTGTTTTCATTAATACACACACAACCAAAAGAAAGAAAAAAAAGACGAACACAGAGGGCGTTGACCTCTTTTTTTTTCAAGCAATAACAATTCAGGGACATATACTACAAAAAAAAAGAAAAAAAAAAACAACAAAAGGGGGTCGATAGGATTTTTCAGCTATAACACTTCACGCAACATACACCTCAAGAAAAAAAAAAA
>BKCP01004750.1:85796-115201 GCA_008636005.1 Striga asiatica
TTTTTTTTTTTTAATAGGTATAGGGGCCGAGGTCGCCGGCCGGAGGCGGCGCCCTTCCACTGGCTCTGTTCAATTTTTCAAAGCGTGACACTGCAGTTTTGTTCGGAAACTGCCAGAGAATTTGCGAGCAGCAAACGGAGGACGGGAATGGTGGTAGCGACAGCCTTTTGCCGTGAGTTCACTTATAGCAGCAGTGACAACCGTCGGCCGATGTTCACAGCTTCCTCTCGAGAGTATATGAACCCGACAGTTCACTCCGACGGGCTTTTTCCGGCGAGAAAAATGGCAGCAAGGTCATTTAAGCATCATTTTCATGTCCCGACTTCGAGAACCCGTCGGCCCTCGTTAGGCGCACCGAAATTTAATGGGAGTGCTTTCTAGAAAGTACGAGAAGAGTAGAAGCCGTTCGTGGTGTTTATTTTGCAATTCGAGGCCCCGAGAATTTATTTTGAGAAGCTCGAGTTGGAGTGCACAAATTAGAAAAATAAATAAACAGCCGTTTACGTCCGCCCCGCAAGGTCGCGTGAGATTTCGGTTTGCTGAAAAACGAGTTGGGACGTGCAGACCTTATTGGCACGATGCCATTCGAGCCATTTATTGAGTGTTTCGGAGCTCCGAGCATTTGTTTAGAGGAACCTGAAGTTGATGTATAAATATTAAAAATAAGCGAATTGTCGAGGACGAGTTCGATCGTTCGAGGCTTCATTTTTCTCGATTCTTTTAGTTTCTCGTCTATTCGAGAGGAGGTATAAATCTGGACTATCCTTTTTAATTAATTTCGAGCATAGTTTGAAGGTAAAAATCGGCCATCCCTTTATTCGGATTCTAGTTTCTCCACTGATTGGTAGTGGGAAATTATTGAAAGGGAGGATTATTACTCACGCACAGAAAGCCGCCACACGCCACGCAGAGGGGATTTATTTACGCATCCAAGAACCTAACGCAAAAACAGAAGAAAATAAAGCTGCGCGCAGATATACAAAGACGGGAGAACTCGGCAATTGCGGAGAGAAGCCGCACCCGCACACGAAAGGGGATATTCTTATTCTCTTTCTTTTATTTATATTAGTATGATAGCTTAGATTTTATTTCTAGTTCCGGGGAAGTTGAACCCTACGACTTGACGATGTTTGATTGATTTTCATGGTTGATAATTTTAATATCTTTTTGGAATTGCTTGTGTTATTTTGAATGATTCACCATGATGTGTTAGTCTTGTTTAGATTGATCACCTAGATCAGGCTTTTCATATCTACATCAGAGTTTGACCTGCAATCCATAATTGTTGTTGTCTTTAATTCATAAGAGATAACCGGAAGATGGTAACTACCGGGAATAACACAGTCTATTTAAGTGAGCGAACGCGGTTGAGTTCACTACTTAGTCTAGCCTATTTTTCTAATTCTCTTGAAAACGTTTTTCTGGACTGTATAAGAAGTCAGGTTTAATCATAGAGCGTCTCGCGGTTAAATTAAAAATAAGGAAAAATTCGGGTAACAGACCGTGTCGTTACCTAGGGCTAGTAATTCTATAAGATAGCGAGATTTGATACCAAAGTTGATTAGACGAGTCGGTCGAGGGTGTAGACGGAATCGTGAACTAGAAAGTTCTCTTCATTTATTTATTTTTATTTTTATTTTCTAGTTTAGATTTTATTTGTTTCATTAGGATTTTAATTAGTTTAGTTATTAATTCAAAAGTCCCCCTCTTTTATTGGTTTTATAATTCAATTAATACGAGAAAAATCACGATTTGATTCACATTCCTCGTGGGATCGACTCTTACTCGCCACTACTACTAGTTAGTAGAGGTTGGTTAAGGAAAAATATAAATTTTAATTTTGTCGCGTTGCGACGTGCGATCACCTTCAAACAAAGCAGAAGAGTAAACTGCACTAAAATCCTCTAAACTATATTGGGCTTATTTGCATTTTGCTCGGTGATTATTTTTTCTGCACTTTAGTCCTTGAACCTCTTTTTTATCTAATTTTTCCACTTTGTTCCGAATTGCTTTTCTGACTTGTTCAGTATATGAATTCAAAAATCATATAGTTCAGGGAGTACATGAATCAAAAGAAAGAGTTACTTCATTCTAAATAAAATATACCTTCTCATTCCTAATATCTTCAGCATCCAAGCTGACAGGGGTCTCCATTGCAAATAACGCCAATATTTGCAGCAGATGATTTTGCATAATATCCCTAATGATCCCATAATGGTCAAAGTACCTAGCAAGGAATAGAATAGGAAAGTATATAAAAATATTCAAGAACCTGAAGAGAATTTCGATAAAAAATTATTAGGATGGGCTTATGAGCTCACTCACCCTCCTCGTCCTTCCGTACCGAAATCTTCGGAAAATATAAACTGCACATTACGAATGTAATTCCTCGACCAAAGAGGCTCGAACACGAGATTCGAAAAACGAAGAACTGAAAGATTCTCGACCAACTCCTTCCCCAAATAATGATCAATTCTGCAACAAACCTAAAATCAATCAACTTCTCTTTCAAATTCAAATGTCTCTCTGTTTTTCTTTTTTGTCTTAAAAACAAGACAGACACTGAGAGTATCATTTACCGGAATATTTGGTCCTCATTCAGATACTGCTTTAGACACCTAGTGAGTTCGTTAGACGACTCAGAGTCTCGGCCAAATGGTTTTTCGACAATGACCCTCGTCCACCCATTTTCTGAAGAAGCTTTTGAGCTGGCACATCTCACAACATCCACGAAAATATTCGGAGGTATGGATAAATAAAATAACCTATTTGATCGTCTACCACCCTGAAAAAAGAATAATCTTGAGGATGGGTTTACTATGCTTTGATATATTTTTTTTTTATTATTATTATTATTACTATTATTATCTAAAAGGTCTTATCAATATGAGGTTTGGTTACTAGCTACCTCTTTTTCTTTCAGCTTGCTGTTTAATTCCAAAAAATGCTGCTCGGAATCATATTGACCCGAATGGTAAAAGCATCTCTTTAGAAACTGTGTCATTTTCTCGTCACAGTTTTCCCTGGAAAACCACCATTTAAAACAGTTAGACTGCAAAATGCCAGGTACTTGGATTGAATTACTTTGAAGTAAAAAGTTTAGAAATGATGGGTTACCTCTGATCAATTCTGCAAGTTAAAGTTCTACTGATCATGTTACGTAACTCCTCATCATTCATTTTTGTCCGAGAATAACCAAAAACCACAAAGTTCTGAAAATATATGGTATAAAGAGAATTCAGCAGCATTGTTTAAATTGAAAATGTGAAAATCTTAGGAGTAATAGCAATCACTGTCTTGGCTCCCAAAAGAACAAATAANCAAAAAAAAAAAAAAAAAAAAATGTAAAGTAATTGTACTTATCATTGCAAACAACTACTTTTCCGCATAATTCTACAAACTTTAATCTGAATCTAAAAACTTTAGGTGCTTCAGGATCCTTGCAATCTCTGCTGGTTTCACTTTTAAGAACTAATAAACATTTTCAAAACTTAATCATTCCTAACTTCGATACGCACACAATGAGTCACTTAAACTAGAAACATGGATGGAAACAAAGGCGAACCTCAGGCAGCCAATCTTCATAGTAAAGAGCAAAAAGGGCGGGAAAAATCTTCTTCTTTGCAAGATCACCCGAAGCACCAACAACAGTAATGCTAAGGGTTGAATCCTCATGTCCCAATTCAGACAAATGCATTTCGTCTGCTTGAGGATTTGCAGCTGAACCTTCTGCATTTTCACCAACAGAAAGAAATTTAGTTTGGATCCGATCAGATATTTTACAAATTTGTAGCTCCTAAAAATAATTCAGAGTTGACAACAGGACGGGGAATAGGAGAAAAAAAAAAAACTTTCAGATAATCCATTTTAGCAAAAAGACAAAGAAAAAGAAATCTAGACTGTTACCAAATCATAGTACTGAGTGTTCATGCCTTGTTTAAGTTAGGTCTAAGACTCATTTTGATACTTTAGATTTTATCAGAAACGAAAAATTGGAATACCTAACACATAATGTTGCAACTTGCATGCATCATTAACTAAAAAAAAAATGGAAAGAAACTTTTCCAATGAGTTCAAACTAAAAACGAATGATCCTTATTCATACGAAAACTGCAACTTACAAAGTTCACATTTTTATCAATACACCCAAAGAAACAATAAAATCCACTAAACCTAGATCATCTTTTCAAACGGCAGGAAAAATTATCAAACAGCAACACAGTTCAAATTCATTAATATGAACAAAGAACTGACAGCAAAAAAAAGAAGAAGAGAAATTTAGCATACCATCTTGCAAGGATACAGCATTAAGAGGGTGTCCATTGGAGGATCTCAGCTCAAACTGACTTTTCATTTGAGTCCTCCCAAAAATCTTGGGAACCCACTTTGAGAAATCATGTGAGCTTGTTAAAGTTGCTAGCTTTTTCGAGCAACACAAACGCTCATTATGGAAACAGCTAAATGGGGTTGAATATGAATGAGAACAAGAAGTACTCAAACACCTAGCCATGCACTTGAACAGTGGAGACTCAGAAATTGCCTACTGTGCGATTTTCTTGATCTTTTTGTCAGATGGAAATTGGACAATTTCCAGAGTTTATCCAAGAAGATGATCAGAAAGGACCACCTCAGATATTCATTGGATATAAACTCCAAATTTTGATTGTAAACATAAATTTGCAAGTGGACTGACTATTTTAGGTACCACTAAAGTGTGAGCCCTCGTAATGCCTCATCCTTTATATGAGGTCAATATTTATTCTCCTTTATTTATCTAATCTTGAACAGAGCGATGTTGGGCTTTGGTTCACCTGCATTTAGCACTAAAATCTGTGGCCTACAAAACCACGCATGACTCATCCAATCATATACTTTGTTGATGACTTTACAAGGGATAAAACTTTTACCAAGTACAAACAACTAATTTTCCTCGTGTAAAAAGCGATTTGTTTCAAATGAGGGTAGCCAATGTGAAGGATCTTGAGAGGCAGCGGTATTTATCTTTAACTTATTCTTTTGTAAAAGCTTGAATGCTATATAATTGAACAATAAATTGGTTTTGAAAAGGCACAATAAATCACCCACGGGGCAGAAGCAAAAACCAGGCAATCATAAATATTACCAAGCCCAGTTTCACTTTCGCACCTATCAAGCAAAAATAGCCTGCTTACACCTGCCTTGTCTTCTTGCCACAAATTCAAATGTAATTTTCATGCAACATGTAAAATTTCTCCTCCTTTGACAACCTAAAACCACAACTGAACCAAATTTATGAATAGACAAGCAGAAAACACTCACAACCCTGCACAATATAAATATGGAATACCATCTACTTGGAGGTATACGGTGTAAAGCCCACCAAAACCTTTCTCGACCCACATGAAGGCTCACATGGCAATGAAGCCAGAGCCGAGGTAACATGGTAATACCCCGAAAACATAAATAAACTCTAGAATAAAGCTCGAATCTTAGCATCATCGGAAAATATAAAATTAACACCACAAACTCTGCAGAATATTTCAATCACATTTCAAATACTAAAAAGTCAATGACCGCACCCATACATAACTGCAAACCACTACACGGCCACCACAAACACAAAGCTCAACACAACAAAAAAAAATATTCGACAACCATTCACTCCAGTCTTAAACACAGCCAGACAAAAGGCTAATGAAGTTAACTAACAGGACATTAATCCATCTAAAAACTCAGAACACATTAAAGAAAACCAGCCAGGCAAGTTCACCGGAGCCTCCTGGCTTCCCTTTCGGATTCCATCAGGGTGAGAATATCACCTTCCCTGACCGGCCCCTTCACGTTCCGCATGATAAACCGATTTGAGTCATCCATAAACTTGACTCTCACCTGGGTCACTTGCCCCCTTGACCCTGTTCGCCCTATAACCTTGACCACAATGGCAACCTTGATTTGAGAATCCATTCTGCAAAGGTAGAGACTATATCCAGTGAAAATAAATAAATAGGCAAAATAAACAAGAACAAGATGATAAAATCAAGCAGGCAGGTAAATAAAACACTCATCCAAAAGCTTTAAACAATGTATTGAAGTTTTTTTGTTCCAAATATAAATGAATGATGGAAACAGGTTAAAAGGCTAGTGAATGTTATCAGTAAGATGGGATTTATGATCATATCCAGGCAGATAATAACCTGTCTCCGGTGACATCACCTTGATTATATAAACTGCTATTAATATCTAGTAGATGTTAACTAAACAGAATAATAAACTCCAGACATAATAGAATGATCATCAACTGTGTTAGTGATGGATTACATGTGTTTTTATTCACTAATATTCAGCAACGAGGAAGCTATAATGCGATCAAATAGAAAAAAAAAAAATCTTTTCAAAAATTCAATTATCAAGAACATAAAATAGCCAAACCCAAACAAAAAGGGCGAATCAGAAACCCAACTAGTACACACAAACAAAATTTGTCACAAAATATTATGGTATCAACTCTCAACAAATTACCGCATTTTCTACATATTTTCCTTTCTCAATGATTACATTTCATATACACTAAACAGCTACAAGCTCAAGGGTACCCACGGCCCCACCAAATAGAAATACAAAACAAGAAACCGAGCATAAATCCAGCTATAACTTATCATGAACGTAAAATTCGCATAATGTAAAAACTTAAATAATACAATTACCCAATAAGAAGAAATAAGAATACTAACTGCGAGTAATAGCAGATCTCAAGAGCTGGAGAGAATCCTAGCTTTACAGAGAGCTGCGCGCGGAGTGAAAAAATGGAGATGGAACTCGCACAAACCCTAGCGACCTTATTTATTAGGGCTGTGTTATGTGGAAGGACGTATCTACCCTCGCTTCTCTTCACTGTTTCACGAATAAAACTTTTGGGAACGCTTTTCCGGATATAAAACAGAACGGGCCCAACACAGCAGGCCGCGATAGATATTGAACGCCCCATTCAAGCTCGCGCAAGCCTCCACACAGAGCAACAATGGAGGAATACAGCAAAGACCTCTTGAAATTGGAGGCCAAGACTTCCGCCGTATCCTCCACCTCATGTTTAGGTATGATCCTTGAGCTCTTTGTATAAGAAAGTTAGTCCCTTTTCCTTTTGTATCTTTCTTTGAATGTATAGTTAAAGAAGACAGTTTTTTTTAATTTTGTAGAGTCAAAACTCTTTGTTTGCAAGAAAGACAGCTCCTTTTCTCCGTCTGAAGCTCCTCTTCATAAGCCCACAATGTTTCCTGTTCCCAAGAGTCAAGGTACCCCTCACTCACCAACTCTTTGGACTTGATATAAACTGTGCTGACGAATTCAAATTTTAAGGATTTTAGTTGATGGCCATTTTAGTTGATGGCCACCATGTAGCTAAGTTTCATTCTGCTTATAATTATTCTTAATTCTCCAGTTGTTCTAGATTTATAGTTGCTGATAGATAGGATTCTTGGATATGAGTCTGTAGCTTGGTATTTGACCACAGGGCAAAGGGAGCTTAGTTCATCTTTCTTTTGCTATGGGATTTTAGCATTCCTAACTCAAGGCTGTGTTCATTTATGTTTGTGCTGACGAGCATAATTTTTAGTCGAGCTCCAACTTTACTGAATGTAGACAATTTGAAATAGCGGAAAGGGTGTAGCTAATTTAGGTTTCTTGTTGAGCTAGATGATAATTGTTGTATACTTGTATGTTCCCTTGACTGCGACTTTAAGAGAGAGGAGCATTATCCAGTTATATTTCCGATTCCTTCTTTGCGAACAATTTTTCTATAATATACATAACTGGACCTATTCAATAGTGAGCATTATACAGTTGCATTTAAGATTTCTTCTTTATGAACAATTTCCTTATAATTTATTTAACTAACTCTATGCTTTAGTAACCTAATATGCAGAAGTCATAAAGACAAAGAAAACCTCACCTTAAGCAAAATGAGAAATGGAAACAAATGGTTAACATCATAAAATATGAAAAGCCATTTGGTATAGTTCTCATTGACGTGCTTGGTTTTTGTGATGTTATCATTCTTATTCATCTTAATCGTCAGGAAATGAAGATTTTGTAAAAGTGCCAACCTAACAATAACAGTCAATTAAAATGTGGTAAAGGGTTGTCTTTGAATTGAATTATGTTTTCAAAGTAGTTATTGTTAGTATAGGGAGGTATGGGGGGATTCCATTCATTGGTTTTATGAATACCCACTTTGAGTTTGGTTGTTGATTATGATTTATACCTGTTATTGTATTTGTCATGCATAATGTGTATAGTGTGATGTCCTCTTTTTTCATACATGAAAAGCTATGTGGTAATTCCAATTAGTTAAGTACTGAAAGGTTCTATTTTGTTGCTCACAGTTCTAGGAAAAGTCCAGGACTTTCTCAGTGTCTTATCTGAATCGAACAAAAAGCTGATGCACGACGCAAAGGTACAAAATAAATACTTATGTTGATCGAAGCTTTTCGTATCTGACTATTGTAATTTCTTGAACTTTAGACCTGATGGTTCTTTACATCACAGGATAATCCCGAGAATTATGATATTGAAATGCTCAACGGGAAAGAATCGGAATACATTGAAATGGTAATTGTCTTCCTTCCCAATCTCCTAAAGAGTTACTTTCTAGTTTCAACAGTTGAGTAAGCACAAAACTAAAAATTGCAAAAAAATAATAAAAGAAAAGGAAAAACTCAATTAACTTTCAAGATATTACAAAATGAAACAACCCCCTTGCATTTGCATTTTTTCTTGACAAATATATCCCGATCGTTGGTGCAANAGCTAAGGATATTTGCATAATATCATCAGTTAATTTAATGATGCATCTTATTACTTTTGGTCACAGGATCTGATGCTGGGAGTTGCTGATCTTCATACCCCAGAGGCTGTAGCTGCTGCAGAATCTGCAATGGCTGGCCGTGCACCATTGATTCCTTTACCAAACAGTGAAGATAGCAGTGGTGGTGATGATGATGATGATGATGACGACAAAAGGGAGAACAAGATCAGTACACAAGATTTTGAAGACAGTTCATGTTCAAAAGATGCTGAAATAGATTGTTCTTCTAAGCCATTGAGAAAAGAGAAACCGAAAAAGCGACCCAAGATTGTCGAGCTCTCATAAGATTCTTATATTGAGAGGACTCCAGTTTTAGCTTCTTGTGATAGTTTTGTGCTTCCTTTTTCTTTTTATTTTCTCTAGTGTGGTTTTAATTGAGCCCGAGAGGGTATTGAAGAGAATGCTGAATCTTGATTTTGTTGTGAATCTAAAGTTCCACATCCAGAGTGATGAGCAACGTGTAGGACGTGTTAAGGTTTGCGGTATTTCTAGTTCATGTCCAACTGAAGTAGAGTTTTGTAATTTTTTCTGTTGACATCAAGAAATCAATTTTCTATACATTTCCTTCAATTTATAATCAATTTTCCCAATCACAGGCTCAGAAATTTGTATCATTTTGTTAGACTTAATGTTTTGTGATAGAGTCTGCGTTTGTTTCAACACAATGAGCTTTGTGTAATTTCTAACAAAGTCCCCTGCATCCCAGGCAAGTTGAAGCTTGCATATTGGAATTATTAGCAGCATAATAAGCCACTCAAAGCTAATCAAAAACAAGGAAAAAATAAAAAATAAAAACTCAAACACCATCTCCTTTCTATTTAGTATTTACTGCACCATGAAGCCACTGAACAATAAAGCATCCTCATTCACCATTCCACACATCACTTAACCAGAACAAAAAGAACCCAAACCAGACCAAGAAAAAAAAAACATCACACAAGCATCTCCCAAATCTCATCACCAAACACAACTTTCCACATAGCATCACTCGAAAGGGGTGAAGAAGAAAATGTCATTGAGTCGATCATTACTAGGCGAATTCCCACCATACACCAACAGTCCCTCTTGCCCGTCAATTTGCCCGCTGCTAAACGCACACCATCCCCTCGGGCCTGGATGGTCCTTACAGCCCAGCCCATCGTCCCATTTTTTCCACACAAGCGTCTCAGTGTCAAGCGCATAAACATCCCCCGCAAATTTCCCAGCCCCCATATGGCCCAAATCGCTCGGATCAATCTCCCCACCATACACAAATATATATTTACCGATCCCAAGAGTCGAAAACACGCTTCTCGGGCTCGGTTTTTCTCCATCCGTCTCCACTTGAACCCATTTTCCTTCTTTCAGATCGAAATAATGCACGTCATCAACCTCCATCCCTGCAAAACCATACACGACCCATATTTTCCCGAGCACAGACGCTAGCCCGGGCCCGCCCCTCGGCTTAACACTCTCCCCCGGCACTGGAAACTGCACCCATTCCTTATCAACTACATCAAAAGCCCACAGGTCGTTCAGTCTTCCCGAATCGCCACAACCTCCAAAGATGTACACTCTCCGCTCGTCGGCCGCCATCGAGTGGTAGCTCCGGTGGGCCGGGCCCGGGGGAAGCAGGGCCCACGTGTTGGTACGCGTGTCCAACGAGTACAACTCGTTCAGCTCCTTGTGGGCCTCGTCTCTTCCTCCGAACACATAAATGGTCTCCCCGATGGAGGACATGGACACGCCGACACGTGGCGGAGGAATTTGGCCGTGTGCATTGGCCACGGACCATGTCAGGTCAACAAGGTCAAACACGTGGAGATGGTTGTCGACAGGGACACGTGGCGCAAACTCGCCGCCGAACGAGTAGGCCTTCTGCCCCACCACTGTGATGGCGTGCGAGCTTCTTGCCCCGGGGCCCTCGCCTCTCTGCTCCAGCTGCAAAAGGAGAATAGTTTGTAGAAAAGGTTTCAACTTCGATGGAGACTGTAAGGACAGTTACAGGGGGAACTCAAGCAAAAAAAAAAAATATTTTTGCAAACAGAAGCTATATTGACTGTTGAAAATCAGCATCATATCATCGAAAAAAACATAGCTTTCGCAGTCAACAAACAGATTTAGGATTTGCTGGTCAAGTATCACGAAGCAGACTGAGAACCTATTACTCTACCTTGAATCACTAATTTCTAATTAAAATAGGCCAAAAAATCAAATACAGGCAAGAACATGAACAAGGGTTCTTGATCGAGTTTCCTATCAGCAAACATGAACCAGTGTCATGATTGTTTGCCTTCATGCAAAGATCTCAGCTTTTTGACTGTGTACACTCAAAATCAAGCAGTTACCAACTCAAAGAAGAAAACCCCACCACAAGACAATTCTTCGTAAACTCAAAATGACCAAATAAACTGAACAAATAACAGCAAGATATACAGAAATATTGAGTCTTTTTTCTCGACTAACAATCGCCAACCTTCAGCCATTTTCCTCTTGCAAGAACCATGATCGAGTGAAAACCTGCCGATCTCTGGAAGCGATAGAATATCAGTAGTGCGATTACAAACAAGCCCTGTGACTGCGAGTGTGTAACCTAACTAACCTTGTTCAGAATCAGATCAAATAGAGTTGAAATTCTCGAATGCCAACGGGCCAAACCATCAATTTTAATTTTAATATTGTGAACCTGACCTGGTGTATACCGGACCGGTTCTTATGTGCCCACGGATTTTTCAATTAATATAATAATTAATAATGTAGCTAGCATAGTTACTGGAGGAAACATCTAAATAATAATAAATCAATGATTTTGACATTACAATTTAATTTTATCCATGAAATTACTTTTATATTGATTTTGATATTATTCGATTAAATTAATTGATACATGTTAGTTTTATTTTATAGTTTGAAACTGGACCATCATCTATTTATTTATTATTAAATACAAGATAATAGTATAATATCATCCACCATAGGTTAACTTGTCAAAAAAAAGAAAAAAATGACTTGCTGGATATTCAAGATGCATGAATATTATTTCAATAGAACTAGTGCGTAGACCGTGCAAATCACGGGACAATAAGTATAAATTTCATATATTAAAACAATAAAGGGATATTGATTAGTATACAAATAGTTAGGAGTATTAATAATTATTTTTTATTTTATTTTATGATTTATAATAATGTAATATATGATTTATATTCTTATTTCACTCGTTATAAAATAATTATCAGTTAAGATTATGTTTATAATTAAGGATAATGAAAATTTAACATATTCAAATATTGTAAATAAATAGTACTCACCTCTAATTTCTCTTGTTCATACTTGTTACAAAATATTATTTCAATTTATAAATAAGTTAAGCTAAAGTTGAAAAATATTGACAAATATTATAACCAACACTTAATTGAAAAAAACTATAATATATATTATTTTGAAGTTAAAAATATTTCGATTGTTTATTAGGTTGGTGTATCCTATAGAATAGGTAACAAATTAGTGCAAGTTTGAACTATTATATCATAATCCGATTTAATTAGTGTGTGTAGGTAATTTTATTTAAATTATAGATTTAATAAAGAAGATATAAAATTTTGTGCGGTTGAATAGGAAATTAGTTTAGGCAGTTCTTTTTCACGTGGATGTATGATGAAGAATGAGAAGATATTTTTGGATTGGATTTTATTAGATTGATGTATCCCGTTTATTTAGATGTCCATATTTTAATCACATGGTTATGCTATTTTATATCATATTAATCAAATTACACGATACTTTGAATTGTATTTTTTATAATGGTAGATGTGCCATATAGATTAGATAACAAATTATTGCAAGTTTTGATTTATATTGTAAATCTGATTATTGTATAGCTCAAATGCTCAATTTTTAATGTAGATGTATTCAGAAGAATTTGAGAAAAAAATAAATAAATTATATGAAATATAATGATATTAACTCGCTTTAGGATTCCTGAAAATGAAATTCAATAAAAAAATATTATGTATCAACATATTTCATTTACACATTTTCTAAAATGGATTGATATAAAAAAAGACCCATCTATATCAACGCATAAAAATATTGTGTATCAACATATTTAAATCACACGTTTTAATAATAGATTGATATGAAAAAAATGCATCCATATACACGTATTAGGATTCCAAAATTTTTTTATTTTTTTTGATGATTATCGCTGATATATTTAACATGATATTTGAAAATCAGTAACAAAATCAGAATTCTCTATTTATCTTTAGATAATTATCTTTGAGATATCAAAGCAAAAATCTAATTTTGCTCCGCTAATTTGTCCATTGTCCACTTTTGGTACACTATCTTTCTCCTCATAAAAAATAGTCCATTATGTTACATTTTTCATCAGTTTTAGTACGCTACTCCAGATAAGGATCCCAGCCCGGTCGATGGATCGGGGCTGCATGTTGATGGGTCCAGGACGGCTTGTTGGGCTTATGAGGAAGATGAAGAAGGCGATGCAGATGCCGATGTAGATGCAGGAGAGGAGTTCCCCGGCCATGGTCGCCGCCTCCTCCTCCCTATTGGGGGCCACCACCAGATGCATGCAAGAAATTCGGGAAAATTTTCGGCAAAGAATGCATTGGCTGCAACAGGATCAAACAGAGGAAAATTCAAAAAAGCACTGTAACACCCACAAGAAATCGACCAAGCTCGAGATGTAAGCATAAATGCTAAAAAAAAGGCAGAAATTCTACACACAACGCTCATGGCAGCCAAGATTAAAACTTTAAAAAACCTCAGAACACTCACTAACACCTGAAAAATCACAAGAACACCATAAATCTCCCAATACAAAATTTGGAAAAAAATCACAGATCCTACTCACTCCTTTATATATAAGCCTTGCCAAAAGTCGCATCGGGCACAATTTCTGAAATAAAAAAAGGAGCAAAAAAAGGTGAAATTTTTAGGGCGTCAAATGGTGGGGCCCTCGGATCCATAGCTCGAATTCATGATTCCTTAGCCTTCACGCTCCCAATGAGTCTCTTGGAATTATGAAGAAATAGAATGGATTGATGTCTGTAAACCAAATCTTGAAGCAAAACAATGAGAAGGATGAAAAAAAATTGTAGATCAGGAAGTATAAAATATGAGATCTATTCACCGAAATGTATCTCGCAGATCTCGTCGCCTTTTCGCCATCGCAGCTGCTCTTTCCACTGTCATCGGCCGACCGTCATCCGGAACCTTGCCGTCGTTGCTAGGGATTTTTGGCTTTCAGAAATTTGTATTTTTTTTTTTGTTTTTGGTGAGACATGAGGGAGATGATTTTTTTGGGTGAGATGAGGATGAGAGATTTTGGAGATAAGCACGGTCAAAGCATAGAAATGTGGAAAGTTGGTGTTATCCGAGATTTAAATACTAAAATTAACTAAATCATAGGTAGATTTATTAATGCTTCTCGATTTAAAAAAAAAGTAAAAAGTTACTATTTTTAGATTACATTAAATATTGACAGATATTTTTTGCTTACTATTTATAATAAATGTTAATTCTTATTATATATATATAGACTAGAAATAAAATTATCCGAAAAAAGCACATAACCTTCACAAAAATATTGTATATTAAAATTAAAATTGAAAAAGTATTGGTATGTAAACTCGTTTTCTGTTGTGTGTGGTTGTGAATATTCAATATTCACATCACCTTAAATAGCATATGTAAATATATTATATATAAATGTGAAAATTACAATTTGATTCAAATAAAAAAAAAAAATGAAAGTAGGTCTGCGTATATATTCCAAAACTAGTACGTACCCCGTGCGATGCACGGGAGAGAGATATTAAATGACCTATTTTCACAGGCTCTGTTCGTTTAAGTCTGAGAAGGGTTATTATCCATTTTTCACCTATTTTAATCACCGTTAAGTCTCGTTTAAGTCTGAAAAGAGTTATCATCTATTTTCCACCTCTTTTAATCACCGTTAAATATAATAAAATAGGGTTGTAATCTATTTTTTACATCTTTTAATCAGCGTTGTTTTATTAGTCAGAACATTAAACGTGAGCATGTTAGGACTAACTTGTAAAATAATTAATATATTATCTCACTAACACATTTATACTAATATAAATCTATATATATATATATATAATAAGAATTACCATCTAACAAAAATAGTAGCAAAAAAATAGGAGAGAATTTAATGCAACCTATAAATAGTAAGTCTTTTTTATTTTATATTTTTATCTTTAAAAAATCATACTAACATTAAATGTTGCATTAATTTTGGGTTTAATTCATTTTATTATTTAAAAATTTCAGCTAAGATCTATTAAGTGTGCATTTTTTATTTTTATTTTTTTCATAGAAACACCGAGTAATATTAAAATCTAAGTCTCTATATTTATAAAATCTCAACTCAAAAGGTAATAAAATTTTAGAATATTGGTCTTTAAATTTATGCCTTTCAAAAAAAAGATATTGAATGCTATTCTTTACATATCATTTTCCACTAATCATCACAATTTTTTTATTTGGAACGTGTGATAATAAACTTGGTAATGTTTATTATTATTTTTTTTACCAATCTATTATTTTTTTATACTCGGTTTCAAAAGGTAAAATAATTTTCAAATTCTCAGTCTCAATAATTGTGCATTTAAAAAAATATATTTAATGATAATATATTATTTGTTAATAATACACAATTTTGAAAACACCATTATAAATTGTATGTTGATATCCAAATCATTTTATAAATGCAATCGACTTTGTTAAATATCCACGAAAATATGGTAAACAAAATTAGACGATCAACTTTGTATGGAAATAAAATAGAATCAATAAATCAACGTGAAGTTCAGAAGAAATTAACGTAATGAATAATTTGTATAGTACACGGATCTAAAAATTAATACTCACGTGGATTCTAAAATTCAAACTTATACTTATCATTATCTTTTGGAAATTGAATAATATATTTTAGGCAAGATTTTTTTAAATAATTTTAACATGTTTTATTTATAAAATAGTTTAGAAAGATTTTAGGTGACTTCACATCTTTCAATAAGGATATATAAAATTTTAGATACTTTACGTACGTTATATAATATTTTAGGTGTTTTTAATATATTAAACATACATTTTTTATGTTATTTTACACAAGATAATTTTATATTGTTTACATCTGATATACGATAAATTATGTCACATATGAACTCCACATTTTAATTACAATTATTAATTAATATTGTTTACCCTCATATTTAATTTATAATTATGAGTTAATATTGTTTTCTATCATCTTTAATTTATAATTAGTATTTAATATTATTTACTCGTGCATCGCACGGGCTACACACTAGTAGACTTAAATCAATTACAGTAATATCTTTCCGCCATTTTGCATTAATTACCTGCTAAATATAATATTTTTAGATAATTCGGGACAACGAATATCAGAACATTAATTGTGATCAGTTTATGGAATCAACTGATTTGATAGTTTATGGAAGTATTTCCCGATTTTTAAGGAATCAAATAATATAGTATTATAATAATATAATTTTGCCAAAACAAAGAGTGTAATCAATTTAAAATTCCCGTAAGATCCATATTTATGTGTCAAATGCCTATTAATTTGACATAGCAGTATCCTTATAAACCCTATATTTATGGAATCAAATAATTTAATAATATAATACTATTAATCTGTCGAAAAAAAATAGGTATACCAAATAATTTAATATAATAATATAATAATATAACGTTCCTGATTTACCAAAAATTAATTATTGGTTTTGATTTATACCCAAATATTTTCTGTTATCACTAATAATCTTCTTCTCATAATTATCTAGGATGCACAATGTCAAATATGCAGTTAAATCATAAGAAAAATGAGTTTTTAGGATAAATAACCCGAGTTTGATTGTGTTCATTTCTCTAGAAGCAGCATACATGGAAAGTTTTAATTTATACATAAAAACATTTGTAAAATTCAATTTGTGGATATGAAATGCGTGGATGATTTATTAAAATCTATATAAAATAAGAATAAGGTTAAATCATTATAAAAAAAAATATACTCAAAATCTACACTTTATGGTAACAACTTTTTTGATACTCTAACAAAAATTAAACTTCATCCAATAAATCATATCGGTAGTATTTATCACATACATATTTTCACTATAATTTTATTTTGTGGTGTTAACAATCCGAAATCAACAAATAATTAGAGAAATGAGGTATCTATGCAATTCGCAATTACCAAGTGGAAAGCATCTTGGTAAATATCGCAAAATAATTTTGCATGAAAAAACAAGGATTTTAATATTATATGACTTTGTCATGATTAACATTTTATGATTACCTGACAAATGCTCTACGTATTATAATTTATTGATTAATAGCCTTTAATTATAAATTTTACCAAAACAAATACAGCCCGTGCATCGCACGGGATTACGTACTAGTTTAATTTTATTATATATATTTATTCCTTGATATAAGAGAAAATAACAATTTTACTTATTCTTATTCACTATATAATAGTTAATTATTAAACTCTGTTGCCATATAATGTCATTATTATTTATAAAGTTATACAAGTTACACGTCTTCTTGTTCTTTTTATTTTATGTAATGAAATATATTTAATGCACGTTGGTATTATTTATAAGTAATCAATTTAAAATATGTAAATCAATTTAAAATTAAATAGTGTATAAATAATGTACAAAATATACACATATATTTTTGTAAAATTTAATTTTGTATACTAATTAAACAACTTTGATTTAAGAAAAGTCATGAACTCAATCTCTTCTAATATCAATATTTTTCTAATTTGCATTGTAATGATTATTCTTCTTATGTATATAGATTAGAATTTTTGCGACACCAACCAAACTAAATATCACAACAACCAAGTAACAATTATGAAAAAACCCATAACACAACAACTATCAATTAAATTTGGTAATAGAAAAATTACATACATATATATAAAAATATGAGGATTCTATATTTCTATTAACTGATGTATACACCACGTGTATATTTTGTTAAGGTATATTGGAATGTTCAATTTCATAGCATGATAACGATCAGTTTTAAAAAATCGAAAATCTTATTGAAATGCCATATTTTTCTATTAAAAAAAAAAGTTCCCATAAAAAATAATTATATCATAGAAAATTCATTGTGTAATTGAACCAATTTCTATAATGAAGCCAGATTTTCTGTACAAAAATAAAGCAACAACTTTCACATTTTAAGGAAATCAATTAATGTTGATCCGTTTTTGCTAAGAAAATAATAAATAAATAAATTGTAATTAATGGAAAGTAATTAATGATGAGAAAATTTGACCATATCTGTATTTAAAAATCGTAACAGAAAAATAAATATTAAATAAAAACTGTATAATACGGAAATAGTAATGACAATAAATGTCGTTGACTTTTCTAGCTACTAAATTTGGTAAATATGACTTCTTTTAATATAAGTATAGATTAAATAATTTTTATTCGAGGAGAAGAACACAACAAAATAGTAGATTTTTTTATTTTTTATTTTATTTTTAACTATGAAAAAGTATATGTGAGGAGAAGAAAACCACACGTACTAAACTTGAAAATAGGACTTAGATTGAAATCCCACATCACACTAGTGGTGGTGGTGGTTGAGTGGCTGCTCTGTTGCTCGTTTTCATTTCACAATAATATCTACAATTTTCTTTTTCTTTTTCCTGTTTTTGTGCTAACCATGGTGTAAAATTCAAGAAAGTGGCAGACTCTTTTTCTCTTCTTCACCAAACCTTCTGTTGAGGTTCAAGATAAAACACCCAGTTGCAAAGGAAAAAGGTTCTGTTTTTAAGGTTTGTGCCCTTTCTTAAATTTTTCCCCAAAAAGGTTGGTTATTTTCTTTCAGTCTTACTCTTGAGCATAAAAATCGTGACTTTAATGTGGCACTGCCGATGTTTGACAGTTTGTGGCTGTCTGATGAATTCCATTTACATGCCATGTATTTTCACAAGTGCTGTTTGCTGTCACTTCTAAGCTGTGCCTTATTTTATTCTGTTTGATGAATTAGTGATGTTTTGTTTCAATATTTGTTGATTACCTTGCATCATCTTAACGAAATAAACTTTTCCACGCGAATCGCCTAAATACTGAATTCGATTTTTACGTGTTATACTTGAGTGAACATTTCTTAGAAATAATAGTTGATTCGCCTGTATGGTTCTAATTTACACCTACTTGAGTCAAAAGATCTGTTTTTGCATCTTCTTTATGCTTCCTGTTCAAGAGATTTTTCTGTAACCAGCTCTCTCGTTATCTTACTCATTAGTTTAAATTTGTACACAATTTTGCTCTTTTTTTCTGCCAGGTTTTTGTTTATGGCCCCAATGGCAGCAATACTTGCTTCTTCCAGCTGGTATTGCTCCATTGGAGATGATCTTAGCTTCTCAGGAACAATATCAAACAGTAATTCCTCAAAAGTAGACAAAAAAATGTACAGCCTTGTCAAAACTAGAAAATCACGTAAATTCCAGGTAAACGTGCAACAGACTGAGTTGCCGGCCCAAGTAGGCATAAACGGCCGAGCAGGCAAAATGGTACCAACAACCGATATAAGAAATATAAAATCGTCATCTAGTAGTAACGCACCAAAGACTGTGAATGGATCATCCAAGAATGTTGCTGGCATAGGTATCGTTAATGGTAAAAGCCTCATTAAGAGAAATCCTACCCTGCCTCCTTCTAAAGCTAACGAGCTTCCTCCTTTAGACATGCCGAAAGTTTTGCCTTCGGATGAAAGCTTTAGTTGGGCCAATGAAAATTATAACAATATTCAGAGGACTATTGATGTTTGGTCATTTGTTCTTACACTTCGTGTGCGTGTTCTCTTGGACAATGGAAAATGGGCCTACGTTGGGAGCTTCTCTGAAGAAAAACAGGTAATTGCTCACTAATTTTTTATCTTTCTTTTTTTTTTTGTCCTGGATGATCTTATTTTGTTTTATATTTTTAATGAGTGTATAACTTTTAGCGAGAGAGAAGGCGGCAAACGGCATCGTGGTTGAGGGAAACTGTGTTACAGCTGGGACCCACTTTTATCAAACTTGGCCAACTGTCTTCGACAAGATCTGATTTATTTCCCAAAGAGTTTGTGGATGAGCTGGCTAAACTGCAGGTATCTCAAGATTTCTTGTGGAGAACTTTTGAATTTTTTAATGGTGAATGGTTGAATTGCGAGTCTTGAATTGAAATGAAAAAACGAATGACTTGTGATTCAGGATAGAGTGCCTGCATTTTCGCCGGGCAAAGCAAAGAGCTTTATCGAGAAGGAATTGGGTGCTCCTATGCATCTGTTGTTCAAGGAGTTTGAGGACCTGCCGATTGCTGCTGCTAGTCTTGGTCAGGTGTTTGCTTTATGTTTTGCCTTTATTTATTTATTTTCTTATTTTGTTAAACTCATTACTGAAACTATGGTATAAACTTCTGAATTCATGTTTGCTAGAAGCATATACATTATCTGTATTTTTTATGTAAGATACCCGACAAAAAAAAAATGTGATTTTGAGCCTCAAAACATGGAAAGAAGTCATTTGTAGTGTTTTCAAATCATAACTTGAGCTTCTAATTTTGCATAAATTTAATCAGAAACTCTTGGAACTTAAAGATTTTACTTCTAGAAACTCTAATGCAAAGTCACCGAAAATTCTATGTTGCCTACCAATATTTTAGTTTCTGATGCAAACACTTGGAATTTCTGAAACTACTTTTTGCTTCTACCATGATTAATCACCTTCTTCTAAGATTATAATTTTTTCAAATGGCATAGGAAGTTAAATGGCTCTATTGCTTTTCATTTGAATTTGGTTGGTTCATCTTCAGAAGTACCTAACTAAAAGATGAAGAAGGAGTAATCTTTCTTTCTGATTACCCCTCCTTTCTGATTCCTGCACGATAAAAAAGTTTTAACAGATTTGCTCAGTGCCAATAATTTGTTATCAAATGCTCCAAGTTATGCTGATTTGTTTGTTTTTATTTTTCTTTGAAAAAAACTTGTTTCAGGTTCACCGGGCTATATTGCATAATGGGGAGAAAGTAGTTGTGAAAGTCCAAAGACCGGGGCTAAAGAGGTTATTCGACATCGATCTTAGTGAGTAAAATCCACTCTGAGTTATTTTTTAAATTAATTTTATATGGCTTTTAGGTTCTTGTATTGTAAACACTCATTTTTTCAGAAAATTTAAAGCTGATTGCCGAATACTTTCAAAGGAGTGAAACTCTAGGGGGGCCAACAAGGGATTGGATTGGAATATACGAAGAATGCGCCAAGTAAGCTATACAAATAGATTATTTTTAGTTAGCTGTCTACCTTTACTCATTTAGCATTCAATTTTCATTCATAATCAGAATGCATGCTCAGTGGGATATGAATAATCAAGTATGATATGAATAATCAACTGACTGGTTACAATTTCAGGATATTGTATGAGGAAATCGATTACGTGAATGAAGGGAAGAATGCAGATAGATTCCGTCGTGATTTCCGAAATATAAAGTGGGTCCGAGTACCTGTATGTTTCCTACTGAAACATTTCTTTCTCTTCCAGTTAGAATTACTTCGTTTATAAGTGATTATCTTCAGTTAGATGACTTTTCTCTGAAATTTCATCTTTCTCCGAATATGCTTTCTATTGTTTACTGTATCGAATTCTATTTAACGAGGAAATTATTATTATTATTATTATTATTATTATTATTATTATTATTATTATTATTATTATTATTATTATTATTATTATNTATACGGCAACCAAAGTATTGACGCTCGAGTATGTACCAGGTGTATTATCATTCTTAACTATTTTTCTTTAAGTTCTTATACCTTTCCTGAGAGAAAAAGTATTGGACATATTATTCCATATTTTCCTTTCAAAGGTAAAAAACTTTGATCAACATGGTGCTTATGTACTTGTAATTTTCATCAGGTGTTAAGATAAATCAGTTAGATATGATAGACGCACGGGGTTACAATCGTTCAAATATTTCATCACGAGCAATTGAAGCCTACTTAATTCAGGTTAGTCACCTGGCTATTTCATTCATTTTTTATTCTTATTTATGGTTTTTGGGCATCCATTTCCTACTTAATTCAGGTTAGCGGCATTAATATTATCATAATTGCAGATATTGAAAACGGGCTTCTTTCATGCCGATCCTCATCCTGGAAACCTTGCAATCGATTTTGATGAGGCCCTCATATACTATGATTTTGGCATGATGGGAGACATTAAGAGCTTTACAAGAGAGAGACTGTTAGAGGTTTTCTACGCCGTTTATGAGAAAGATGCCAAAAAGGTCCGTTTATCTTATATGATTTAAATCACATGACCTTCAGAACCTAGGTGAAAANAAAAAAAAAAAAGAAAAAAAAAACGAAAAGTCTAAATCCGTTTGTTCTAAACTGGTTCGAGGTAAACCCTATAGTCAAGTACACGTTCTGTATATTTTGAGTGCTTAAACCACATTCTAAATTTTATTTCTTTTTACTTGTGTGCTTCATTCGAAACCAGTTTGGATAGCAGTAATGTACAAGGTGTTGATGCAGGTTATGCAAGGTCTCATTGATCTTGGAGCACTTCAGCCCACAGGGGACATGACATCGGTGTGCAACTTGATGAGCATTTCAATTTTTTTTTATTTTTTTTTCCTTCTTCTATTGTCAGACAGCAGAGATCGGAATGAAGATCTACAATCAGATACTAATATTTGGCCCTTTTCAACACATTGCTGATTTCAGGTGAGGAGATCAGTGCAGTTTTTCTTGGATAATTTGCTAAATCAAAGACCCGACCAGCAGCAGACTTTGTCTGCAATTGGTGAGGTACATTTTAACTTCTTCATCTTCAAGCGTGATTTCTAATTAATCATATCAAATTTGGTCCGTAATTTAACTATTTAAATGTCGAGCATGCCAGGTTTTAGCTATATTTTGTCGTTCTACTATCCAATTGTCGTGCCAGTATGCAAGATAAACAACATTACGAAACCGTACTTATCTTCTCTTTTTTTTTTGTGTATTTTCAGGATTTATTTGCAATAGCGACAGATCAGCCATTTCGTTTTCCTTCCACTTTCACATTCGTGCTTAGAGCATTTTCAACACTTGAAGGTGACCTCTCTTTCTCTTTGTGAGAAAATAAAAAAATAATCTGGTAAAAATAAAATTCATGTTTCGTGATTTATTGAAAATTTCATGTAATGTTTACTCAGATTTGGTCCCTTTGCAGGCATTGGCTATACTCTGGACCCAAAGTTTTCATTCCCTAAGATTGCTGCACCATATGCTCAGGTTCTATATATATGTATTCTTTCTTCTAAAATTTAAAACTCATGAACATTTGTCCGACGAGACAATCTGATCCGTCAATTTATGTTGCAGGAACTCTTAGATTTAAGACAGCAACGGCCGAGCGGGACACAACTCGTTCAAACGTTAAGAAAACAAGCTGACGATGTACTTTTGCCCCTTGTTTTTTTCACTTTGCATCGATTATGAAAGTTACATCTACTAATAATTATTATTGTTATTGTTATTGTTGTTTTTGTTCAGGCAAGATCATCAACTATATCCATGCCTTATCGGGTCCAGAGAATAGAAGACATCATGAAACAACTCGAGTCCGGTGATTTAAAGCTGCGTGTTCGAGTTCTTGAGGTGATTTTCTTTACACAATTAGTTTCATCTACTTTCTACAACTACTCTATCTATGCCCAAATACACAGTATATAGAGAGATTTGTCAGCATATTCAAATTAAGGACCGAATTATATACCGGCAATAACACAGAAAAAAAAAATAAAAAAAATTGCATTTTTGGCAGTCGGAAAGAGCAGCTCGAAAAGCAACCATACTACAAATGGCAACCATTTATACGGTTTTTGGTGGTACCCTTTTAAATCTTGGCGTGACGTTTAGCAACCAAGGCAATCAAGTTATTGGGAATGGTTCTTTTGTTGCTGCAGGTTTGAGCTTCACAATATATACATATTCATGCATTGCTTGATGAATGCTTTTCCTATTTTTATGATTTCATTATTTGCTTTTTTGACATTTTTTGGACTGTTTGAATGCAGGGGTTTTCCTCACTCTATTTGCAAGATCCATGCAGAGGGTGAAAAACATTGATAAATTTGAGAAGATGATATGATTGTGTAAGTTGTAAAACTGTTTAGCGTGTATAGGTT
Organism: Striga asiatica; assembly: GCA_008636005.1. Lineage (NCBI taxonomy): Eukaryota > Viridiplantae > Streptophyta > Magnoliopsida > Lamiales > Orobanchaceae > Striga > Striga asiatica. The sequence goes on from BKCP01004750.1 coordinate 109,884, forward strand.
TTTTTCTCCCTTATTCCATTTATATTATGCAGAATGGAATAAAGGAAAAGAAAAATGAGAGAAAATTTCATAAATGTGAGAAAGATAAGGTGTATATGTGTTTTACCCTCTGTAATAATTTAAAACTATGGAGGTTAGATGATTGTGTACTATATGTAGAAATTTGAATATTCAATTCTTTAAAGAAAAAATATGATACAAAAAGGTGTGTTAATCCTTCATGTTTATGGCAAAAGTCCAAAAAGGATTGCAGAAATTGGAAATGCCAATCTCTATTCTTTTGTTCAACATCTTATTAAAGTATCTCTATTATTTGGGTACACAAGGTGTCATTATGAAATTTACATATTTATTCATTTCTTAATTATTACTCTAATAATTTATATGGGTTACAGGATACTGGACGTAGCTGGTCTTTTAAGACTATTGAGCTAAATTTATTATGAAGAATATTGATGGCAATAGGATTTAAACAACCACAACACTCACAAATTATCAAATAAAGTTTGCTAGGCCATTATATTCATAGAGTTGTTATGAATTTAAGTCAATAAAAGGCTCCCTATCCTCGTCATCTTTTCCACGTTTTATTGTGCTTTCTTTTATAGTTTCTTTAAGTTTTAACAGTAAAGTGCAGCTTAAATTTTTATAATTCTTATTAGTTATTGAATATGAGGAAAAATAACATGATTGTCCTTTTATTTACTATCAATTAACATTTCATACACATTTATAAAAGTGGGGACACTCATGTCACAAGTGCTAAAAATTATGTATTTTCTGTTGAGTACAATATTTGATTATTAAAATGATAACTATCTACTTAAAAATGTATGGTTATCTATATACTTGCAAATGAAAACAATTTTATGCAAAATGAAATAGAAATATGTGACGATTAATGATTGCACTCGAATATAAAAAATTATCAACTTACTAATTTACTGCTAATATATAAGTAATCTTGAAATGAATTTCCAAATGACAAAAATTGAAATAAAATATCCCGTTGTATATGAATGCAAAACTTTTCTATTAAGTCTATTATATAATATAAATTAGAAAAAAAAAAATTCTAATATAAGAGAGGTAAGTGACATAAGTTATGAATGACTTATTTGAAGGCTTATTTGGAACTTAAAAGACAATTTTCTCAAATATAAATTTCTTATTGTAACTGTAAAATCATCCATTAAATGAAGGAAAAATTGCACCATTCGTCCACTAATTATACCCGAGTTGCACTTTCGTCCTTTAATTTTTTATTTTTTTTTACTTTTGGTACACTATCATTTTTTTTTGGCAATTTTCGTCCAAATCCAGGTTCCGGTGCTCATTTTTGCCGGAAAGCTGATGTGGCGCCTAGTCGGATTGTGCGCCACATCAGCTTTTCCGGTGCCACATCAGCTTTTCCGGCAAAAATGAGCACCGGAACCTGGATTTGGACGAAAATTGCCAAAAAAAAATGATAGTGTACCAAAAGTAAAAAAAAAATAATTAACCGACGAAAGTGCAACTCGGGTATAATTAGTGGACGAATGTTTCCTTAAACGAATCAAGTCAAGAAAGCCGCCTACTAACATAAATTCTATCGAAATTGTACCCCTTCTACATATATACACCCACACACACTAACATACTGTGCCTAATATCAGTTGTACATTCTTCAAGGTACCATTTCTCATCTTTTGCATGCTTTGAAGCTTTTTGCCATTGCTAAATATCTTGTTCTTTTCTTGTTTTTGTTTCATTGGAACAGATATTCTATTGGTAAAAAAGGTTGTTAATTTGATGCATATATACTCTCACATGAACTTACTTACATCTTGTCTGCTTTTTTAGGAGATTCCTATGTTCTTTTGAGGTCTGATAATTTTCTGGGTCAGTGATCCTTTTTTATGATGGAAAGAGGAAATAATGTTCTATTTCATGCACTCAGATAATTAGCTGCTAAAAATGAGCTTTTGTTGTCATTGACATTGACCCCTTTTGGCTAAATTAGATTAGACTCAATGATTTTTTGAGAAAGGTTAGGATCATGCGAAAATGGTGTGTTCTCTGTTTTGGGATCTTTATATGTTTTTTTTTTTTACCTCTGAATTCTTATGGGATTTGATATTGCAGCTCTTAGTTTGTGCAAAAGTCGATTATGGCGGACTCGATTAAGCCAAGAGGTGAATCTCTCTCTCTCTCTCTCCCTCTACATTTTCTTGCTCTAATTAATGCATAGGTTCTAGGTTGTCATGAGGGCACAGGTTTTCTTAACCTCGGTTATGCCTGTTGTCCGTATTTGTGTGTTATGCTAGGCCACCATATTGGAGTGGTTCTCTGGGTTGTATTATGGCTAGTCGGCCATGCGGATGTAAACACTTTTTTTTTCATTGGAGTAATATTATCGTTTGAAAAAAAAAAAAAAAATTAATGCATCTTAACTCATTATAGATGTCTGCATCGTTGGTATTGCCCGAACACCAATGGGTGGATTCCTCGGTTCTCTTTCATCACTACCCGCGACCAAACTTGGATCTATCGCTATCCAGAGTACGACTACTTTAACTCATTGCTCTATATCTGTCAATCCAAACTCCAAGGTTATTTTCATTTTGCTTTATTTAAATTATTATTTATGTTACGCAAGGTGCACTGGAAAGAGCAAATATGGATCCATCACTTGTTCAAGAAGTTGTCTTTGGTAATGTACTGAGTGCTAATTTAGGACAAGCTCCAGCTAGGCAAGCAGCTTTAGGCGCGGGCATTCCTAATTCGGTTATCTGCACGACTGTCAACAAAGTTTGCGCATCTGGAATGAAAGGTTTAATTTAACAACAGTTTTTATCATATGATGAGATTATATCTCGACTGGAATTTTACGTTTTTTTTTTTTTTTTTTTTTTTNTCTCACCTTGATCAGCAACTATGCTAGCGGCACAGAGTATTCAGTTAGGCATAAATGATGTTGTTGTTGCTGGTGGCATGGAAAGCATGTCGAATGTCCCAAAGTACCTGGCTGAGGCAAGGTAATTTTATTAGTTATTATTTATTAACATTTATGGAATATTTGATTTATTTTTTCGATCTAGTTGAATTCAGTTATGTTTTTGTATCCTTATTTTCAGAAAAGGATCTCGACTTGGACATGATTCTCTTGTTGATGGAATGTTGAAGGATGGATTGTGGGATGTTTATAGTGACGTTGGCATGGGAGTTTGTGCCGAGTTATGCGCTGAACAGCACAGTATTACAAGAGAGCAGCAAGTGTGTGTTGTATTATATATTCCTTGTTTTCATAGATATAACTGAAAAAACATTCGACAGTTTAGTTTTTTTTTTTCATAAACGTTTATGCTGCTTTATATTATCTGTATAGGATGATTATGCGGTCCAGAGCTTTGAGCGTGGAATTGCAGCTCAAGATGATGATGCTTTTGCATGGGAGATTGTTCCCGTAAGATAACTAAGACTTTTGTCTTCAAAACTTAGTTTCTCTTTTTTAATTGCATTGTAAATAAATATATAATCTTTGTGCCTGCAGGTTTAGGTATCTGGGGGTAGAGGAAGACCATCCACGATTATTGCTAAAGATGAAGGTCTCGGAAAGGTGAAATTCGCCAATTTTTTCCTTGGTTTATTATGTGTATCAAAGTTATTAGCATTTCAGCTTGTTTCGATCATATTATCTAGGAAAAGTCATAATTCTAAGAAACAATTCTCCCATTCTGAACGTGCATGCATGATTTCATGTAATTTTAGGCTATTATGATACCTTTCAAAGTTTTTGTTCACTAGCAGAAATTTATGTTCCATGCGAGGATAATCTTGAATTTACAATCTGCAGTTCTTTTGTTTTCTAAACTGAATTGTTCTTTCTCGTCAGTTTGATGCTGCGAAGTTGAGGAAGCTGAGACCGAGTTTCAAGGAAACTGGTGGTACTGTAACAGCTGGAAACGCGTCTAGCATAAGGTGAAAATCAAGTTTACTCTTTTGTATTTACTTACGATAACACTTTAAATGGTAAAAATATTCGAAGAGTTGTTGACCGGTGGATTTTGATCCGTGTTTTCAGTGATGGCGCTGCTGCTCTCGTGTTAGTAATTGGAGAAAAGGCTCTGCAACTTAGGCTTCAAGTCATTGCAAAAATCTCTGGTTATGCTGATGCTGCTCAAGTAAGTGAATATTTATGTCTCTCTCTCTCTCTCTCTCTCTCTCTGTGTGTGTTTTAAAAAAAAATTGAAAGAAGTCCCATTTCTGCATTTTCTCTTTTCAATTTATTGATGGTTTTTGCATTTGAAAATGCTGAGCAGGAACCAAACTTATTCACAACTGCCCCAGCACTTGCAATCCCAAAAGCAATCTCAAACGCTGGCTTAGAATCATCCAAAATCGACTATTATGAGATCAATGAAGCCTTTGCAGTATGTTGTTAATAAGCAAGAATTATGTCTACCGAAGCCCAAGCTTTGTAGTTTATTATAAAAAATGTAATATCTTGCAGGTCGTGGCTCTGGCAAATCAGAAGCTATTGGGTCTTAGTACAGTGAGTTCATAACTCAATCTTTTTCTTTTTCTTTTCCCCTTAAAACAAAAAAAAAAAAGTGTATTTTGTAGGAGAAAGTGAATGTACATGGTGGAGCCGTATCATTAGGGCATCCTCTTGGTTGCAGTGGGGCTCGAATCTTGGTCACACTTCTTGGTGTATGTTTCGATTTATACGTTAAGTAATCATATACCATTGTTGAGAGTTGGAGTTTTTTCAAAATATGATAGTTCGTTAATAACCATTTTCCAACATGATTATGATATTCTCGAACTTGTGGTTGCCTTTAGGTATTGAAGCATAAGAACGGGAAGTACGGTGTTGGTGGTGTTTGTAATGGAGGAGGCGGTGCTTCGGCTCTTGTCCTTGAGCTTCTGTGATTATTATTTTTTTTTCCAATTTACGGTAACGTCGGTAAGTCTAAAGACTTTTTCTTCATACTTTCAAAACTCCAAATGCTTGTTATTTTAAAGTTAGCAGAGAGCTCATTACTAGATTTCGCTTTATCGACATTTAGTGTTTTCTATGCATGAATGCAGAAAAACCTCATATAACCGTGGCTTTTGCGTGATTTCCGAAACTTCCATTTGAAGAATTGCTTTCTAGCTTTTAAAGACGACGTACAAGTTTGCAAGGCATGTTAACTATCACTTGGTAGATAGCGGGAGAGATTGACTCGTTCGAGCAAACTATAATTTTCCTCTGCCATCTTTTTTCATTTTAGATGAACTTGTTTTGAATTTGTGCTTGTGTGTGCGTGTGTGTGTATTTTCCTTTTTTTGTT
>BKCP01004750.1:115221-130558 GCA_008636005.1 Striga asiatica
CATTTACTTGCTAAGCTAATAAACTTGGTGTGTGTAGATTGTAGATGATCAAGAGAATGTATTCCTACATGGATTTGTGTCGTCACAATAAAATGTTCCTTTTTCCCTCATCCACATAGCCATCTTTGAAACAAATGAATTGGTGTTAAAAGATACACACATTAACTCATTCAATTCATATATTTTACCATCTGTTATGATAAAAGCACAGAAAAAAAAAATAAATAAATAAATAAAAAAGAAACATATATAGCTGATTTTTCTGCTCTTTTACTCATTCAAGTTGATACAAAGGATTGGGGCAGGAAAACGAATAGTTCATGAGTTACAATGTGAAAGAATTTCATACAAAGAAATTTTAAAGAAATTATAATGAAACGACAGCTACATGAAAAGGCAAACCGATCGATTTGTGAGAAGAACTTGTCGGCAATAAGTTCAATCAAAGTCGAATGAGCTGGGGCCTAGGGGAAGTAAACGCTAGTCGTTTAATAATAAATATATCAAGTATTTCTAGACTCTTGATGATCCAAGCTTTTGCTCGAAAAGGAGTCGAAGGAGGAAAAATTGAAGGCAACTGACTCCTATGAGGGCCAATGACTCGCAAAACGCCTTGTGAACTGCTCTTTGGCTCATAGCTTCATTCACTGCAAGCAAGCATTCGAGAACAAAAAAAACCATCATCTGATTAGATTTCGCTAAGGTTACTTACACCGAAAATGGAACAAAATACTTGATGATTTTTCATAATTAATTACCGAGCACCTGACGATCAGTCTGTGCCTCTAGCCAATGCTGCTCGAATTGGATGTTGTACAGAGATTCTTCTAACTTAGATATCTGTTCTAGCAAGGGGTTGAAATGCTCTACAAGCATTACAGAAAAAACAAAAAGTAAATAAATAAATATCATATAAATTAAGCCAATGAAAATAATTCACATCATCAACAACTTGCAAAAGAGAAAAAAAAAAAAAAAACAAGAAATCGAAGCACTTGCAGAGAAAGTTTACCGTCTTTTGCATGCTGATCATGGTACGGAAAATGACCGGCAAGAACATCAAAATGAATGGTCTCTTGAAAAGGAGACTTGTTCGTGAAGCAAAACCGGTAGAGACCACTTTTCCCAGCCACAAACTCGTGCTTGTCGCTCGTTTTGTCGTGAAATTCGTGTATCAGCTCGCCCGTAGGGTCCTTTATCTGAACAAAGAACTGGTTTTTACGATTCATGCGTTTAAGCATACATATATAAGTCATCAAGATTCGGGATGAGGAGCGAATTTCTTCTGTGCGAAAATGAAAGAGAATCAAAATTGAGATTCTAAAGTCTAAATCACCCCTCTCTGTAAAGATCACAACAAGATCAAATAAATCAAAGTTCAAATTAAATCAAACCATAACTAGAAAAAATAAAAATAAAAATAAAAATGATAAAAATATTACTGTACCTGGAGATCAACACCTTCATGGCCATAACTCCAAGGAGCATCAGCTTTGATGACGACAAATGAGACATGAATAGTCTCGCCGGAGTAAACCACGTTGTGTGACAAACATTCTTCGTTTTTTATCTCGAATCTTATCCCTAATCCAAATCTCAACTGCATCATCATCAACATTATTAGGATCATCGACATCGTCGTTTTTATCGGCTTTTTCGAGGATGGCCCAAATCTCATATCTGCATGAACCATTTATAATTCAAACACAAACACAGGGGAATAAATCAGATTAAAAAAAGAAAAAAGGCAATGCATGCATTCACGTAAAGAGTAATCTGGATTCATTTAATCTTGATTCATAAGGTTAATAAGACAAGAACATGGAACTTACTGTCGGATTTTGAGGATGAATGTGTTTTTTAGAACATATAGTTGAGATTTCAGGGCAGCGATTCACTTAAAAATAGTTAGTGATGGTCAATTGTATCAGTAAATTACACTAGACTCCCTTAAATAAAGTAAAGGATTTTATTTGCCACCTTCTCTATTTGATGTTTTTATTGCACTTCAGTCCTTTAAACACATGTCATTCATTTATTTGGAATCATCTACACAAGTTTGGAGAAAGTCTTACCATTATTAAACACTAGTGCATAGCGCGTGTGATGCACGGTACACATATATTAATTAAGTCATTTCTATAGGGCTTGTACGTTTTGGCAAAAAATAATAGGGTTGCATCATCAATTTTTCACTTCTTTCAATCAGTGATATTTATTTTAGTCATAACGTTGACATATTAATTAATATATCATTCTGCTTACACGTTATACTAATATAAATTTAATTTTACAATATATATTTATTCATCGATATAAAAAAAAATTATTATTATTCTTGTTCACCATTTAATACTCAATTAACATTTTTTTATAATATTTGTTGTCATATAATGTCATTATTATTATTTATAACAGTTATAGAAGTAGTCTACTTCTTCTTAGTTTATGTAATGAAGTTTAAAATAAAATTTTGTGTATAAATGTTTATAAAATACACACACATGTTTTTTAAATTTTTTTTCTCATAATAATTAAAAAAATTTGATTTAGCAAATTGTCAAATAATAAACCCTTATATAATCAAGAGTTTTTTCTAATTTGCATCCTAAGGTTTTATTAGTTTATTTAACATACTATGCAATATAAATATATATTTTACAATAAATTCATTATGGAAACAAATAAAAATAAAAAACGATAAAATTATCATGGTTGACAATCATATACAAATAAATCAAATATTGAAACTGTAAGAATAGTTAATATATTTTAATTTTATTATTTAGCCGTTAATAAATTATTTAATGATGTGATCATTATCTCTTAAATGGTAAATTATTTTAGTTTAAAGAAATTATTTGTTTATATAATTAAATAAAGGTTAAAAAATATTATCGAAAAATATTATTCACCAACTGGATTTCGGCTAATTAGTTAGAGGAGAATTATTTAACATGTTACGATTGTTTATAAATATTTTAGGATGAAAGTCAACATTTTTGAAAAAAAAAATTAATATTATGGTTAAGACTTAAAATTTGTTTTCATAGTTATGTTGACCAAAATATTATCAACACCAATTATGAAAAATCAAATTATAGTTTATTATAATGAATATCAATAAAAATTGCATATGTTAATAAAATTATTCAAGAAAAAATCTTTTTGATCATATATGATTTGGAAATATGTATATATTAAAACAATTAATGCATATATTTAAAAGTTTCCAAATAAAGTATGCATTAAATGTTCATTGACTTTTTTGCTACTATTTTTAGTAAATAGTAATTCTTTTTATATATATATAGATAGATATAGATATAGATTGAGTTAATCTCAAGCATGCTTATAGTTTTCTCGAGCAGAGTCCAAGAACATTTTACATGGCTCATCTGAGTTTGAGCTCCAACAGGCCNACAGTTCGGCAAAAAAAAAAAAACGATCTTTATGAATAAACTCCATACTAATAATTTGAATAGAACACATGAGGCTTGACTATCTTTAAATATAAAACTAACATGAATACCAATAAAATAAATCTATCTATTCTCAAAGACACCTCCATTGACATGTTGGAAGATTACAAATCAAAAGCCACGTACAGTATTTGTATACATAAAATTCACAATAAGGTTCAGTAGAAGAATTAACCAAGAAAAATATCATTATCTTGTTAAGCTCTAAACACTAAGCATTCACTTGAGATATTCGAATCATTCTTTAAGTTCCTCAAAAAATTGTGAGCTGCAGCTACCCTCGATTCTTCAACTTCCATCCACTTGTCCTTGAGAAGCTAGATGTGCCATATATTGCTGCCAAAAGTGAAACCAATGATGTCAGATCAACGATAAACTCTTTTAAAAAATATCAGCTTTCATTCCCAATTAAATTTCCCTGATTGTGAAGGCAGTTGAATATAAGCCACTATCGTATGAAATAGAACAGCCTGAATTTTCAAGAATCGCCAAAACATGTTACCAAAAAGTAATTATATCATCTTAGTTTGTGTTGCATAAGCCACAATGCTATTCATAATCTTGTATCGTTAATCATTTTCTGCTAGTTAAAAATTGAGGTATTAAGTTGGCGCTTTTTACACTTCCTCTAGAGAATACATTTGAAAAAAACATCTTTTAATTTTCGCAATGCACCAAGGTATCATGTCCAAACTATAGCCAAAGAACAATAAAATCATGTTAACTTACTGCATGATAGGCGTATGGTGATTTTCCTTGACGCTCAAAATGTTTGGCCAAGATGCTCCATTCAATTGGCCCCCAGTCTTCCACTTCAAAGCAATTGCCAAGTGCAGCTTTATATAGCTACCAAATATATTAAAATCACAATTAGCCAAATTTCAAGCTATGTAAAAGAGCTTTAGTTGTTCAAGGCATATCGCACAGTATGCACAGCACTAAAAATCAGTTCACTTCAAATAGAAGCGAAATATAATATTTAACAAATTCAAAATCAGCTGCCAACAGGTAAGTTTAATCCAATTTAACAAGCAAACAAAAACACTAAAGGCCTCAAGAGGGTTAGGCAACATCAAAAACCTACAGCCGATAAACTTTACTTTTAGTTGGTTTTCGGCTAAGCCATTTACAATTACCTTAAAACAAGTTGGGAAGTAATTTAAGTCAAATTTGTTTCTTTTTCTTTCTCACCACGTAGTGCACATACCTTTGCTTGGTCAGCAAGAAGTTCAGTTCCAGCAGGAAGAGATGCATAGAACTGGTCAGCTCTTGAATATCCGGCTCTATTCCTGTATAGAATTAAAATAAAAGTTCAGAAAATTGATACTATATATATATTTTCATCAACTTCACACAAAGTCTCTCCTTTCCAGTTTTGGGTAACGAAAATAAAAAAGTTATTCAACTATCAAACTAAGCCACACTGAAAAGCAAACAATAAGTTCCGGCACAAGCAAGTTCTACAGATTGAAGGAATAGAACAAAGTTCCACTTGGCCCTATTTTTGTTTTCCACACAAGATTATCGAAAATTATTCGGGTTATTCAATTAGGAAACAAAACAACATTTCGTAGACTACAAGTACGCAGGATTTGGAAAATGAAGCGATTAATCAATCAAGATATGAATCTAACCTGAACACCTGCTAAAAAATAAATGAACTTTTCATCAGAAAATCAATCACTTCTTCCTGATACAATAATGGCCTTCAAAACTTACGTATTGTTAGTGAAGACATAGCTGATGAGCGCAGTAAAACAGAAGAACCCTGTATAAGACACCAGTCTCCGAAACTTCTGAATCTTTAGAATCTCAAGCCAGCCATCATAAATCCGCCACATTTTCGATGAACAAAGCAGAAATACAGGACTCACGCGGGCATTCCTAAGACAGACACATATGCAATCCGTTCAAGAATTTCATCGAACATGTAATATGCATTGTGTTTAAAAATAGATAACACGAAGAAGTTTTTCAGCTCGCAATCAATATCTGGGCCGTGTCGAAAAAAAAATTACAAAATTCAGCAGCTCTGAATTTAATAGTGTTACCCTTCACCTGCCGGGTATCTCGCCGGGGCAAATTCCTCCCGCCAAATCGACGGCCAAGTTCACTGTGTACTCTCGTGCGGTGACAACTCCAAATTGGGCTTTATATTGTCATTTAGTCTCGGTTTATTTTGGACAATTGAATCAGTAGAGTCTAGTGGGAGAGGGTTTTCTTTCTGCTGTGTTGATTTAGTTAGGACTTTGTCTCCCTTTCGTTATCTTCCGCCCCGGGTGGATGACCAATTTGTGGTTTAAGAAATGGTTGGGCCCAACTTTAGTCCAATGAGTTTGAATAATTAGAGCCCAAATGTGCATTGTATAAATTTTGAATAATCTATATTGAAAGAGTTGACACAAGTGATTAATGACCTACGTATTTCAATTGAATTAATGACTATAGATCAATTAAAGTAATAGTTAAGGGTAATTTTTTAAAATATACATAAGAAATTTTTGAGTGGAGTGTGGAGCAAAATGATTGAGCTACATAAAATCGTAAAGATGTTTTTATAGATAAACACATAATGAATTTCATCATAAAAATCAGAGAACAATCGAACAGCTATAACCTAAGATTTTTAGTTTAAGTGACGAGCCTTTTAAGGTAAGGCTGAGTTAAGGCAAGGGAAGCGATAACATGAAAGCGGAGAGAGATTGTTCCCAGCATAGATTCTTTGTCAACACCTCGAGCTAGCCTAAGAGTTATGGCTTTGTTTTCTTTCCTACACAAGGTTCTGTCTCGTGTAGTTTGAGTATTAGAAGTGCTCATCAAACATGTGTTAAAATATGATATTGTGGTCTTATAGTCATTTACTCAATATGCATTGGTATGTCATGTTAGCATAATCGGAAAACCAACTTCACGAGTTTTACCAACCTACGTGGGTTCCTACTCAATTTCTTGTTTCATATTTCTTAACTTATGTCCATATCCATTGTGACGAATGAGCCAATACAAGTTTAAATTTGATTCGTTTCATAATGAGTAGAACTTGAGTATTAACAATATATATATATATATATATATTTCGAATCTTATCAAGCTAAGCTCCGGTCATTGACGAGTTTTGAACTAGCTTGAACTCGACTCGTTTATAAAATGAGTCAAGCCGAGCTCATGAACCCTTCGTTTTCTTTAATAATTATAGTTATCGTTTACATTACATATTGATATTGTTAAAAATAAGAACATTCAAAACAAGGAAATACGGTTATGGTTGGTAAACTAGCTAATAGCTGATAAGTTAACTTGTAGCTTATTACTTATAGCTAAAAAGCTAGTTTTTATGATAAAAGTGTTTGATAAAATTAGCTTATAAACTAGTTGAAATAAAAAATTCAATTAACTTATTTGAAAAGCTAACTAAAGAAGCTTATGAGATAAGCTCGAACTTTTCAAAAAAATTCGTTCTACCAAACGAGTCTTATTTAAATACATGAAGTTTATAAGCTAGTCAAATAAACTACATGCTAGCTTATTTGACTATTAAATATAGCTAACCAAATAAGTTATATACTAGCTTATTTGACTACCAAACATAGCCAAGAGTGGTCAATCCATAAACTAATAAACAATAATAATAATAATAATAATAATATCTGAAAATTAGCATTTTGCAATCCAATTAGGTTTTGATTTTCAATTTTGCGTCAATCGGCTTACAAAAACCCTTTACCCGAAATCTCATTTTCTCTTCTTTCCCCCAAAACACAAAATCACACACAGAAAACCTTCAGCCCCTCTCCTCCTCCCCTCATTCTCGCTTGCTCGAGCAGACACAGCTCTTCTTTCTGCATAATACTCCTTATTGCATTATCATTTTGGCGTATATTCTGGTTTATCGACCCGGGTTGCTGTTTATATATACACGCAGAGTGTGTATACATATATACAGAGGAGGGCGTTGGGGTTATTGCAGGAAAAAAAGATGAGCAGTGGAGTTAAGGGAGTTGGGAGTAGGGTTTCGATTCCAAACGGTGTCAAGAAGATGATCAATAATATAAAGGAAATTACTGGGCAGAATCACAGTGAAGATGAGATTTATGCAATGCTCAAGGAGTGCAACATGGATCCCAACGAAACTACCCAGAAGCTTTTACTTCTCGGTCAATTTTCTCACTCTAAATCGGTCTTTTGTCCCTTTATTCCTCTTCTTTCTGGGTCATACTTTTTGGGGGTGTGTTCATGCGGTGTTTGATCTCGATTTTCTTTTTGATCTGTGCTCGTTGACTCTAAACTGCTGGTATACTTGTGATGAGTTGGGAGTTTTGAGACTGCTGCGAGTTTCTCTCTGTTACTTAAGAAGCTGCTTTGTTATCAAAAGGGTGGCATTAATTGTTCTTATGCAGCTCACTGAGCTAGGTCTAATCGCACCTTCAGCCTTGAGGGTTCCATTTCAATGCATTTTTATAATCTGTGTGCGTATTGTGGAGAAATTTATTTTTGATAGAGATATGGTTTGTATATAAATTTGTGGGAGTTTAAAACTCACCAGTATTTCAATCTATTTGCTTGGTTTTGGGGTTGAGGGTGGTGGCTGGAGGTTTTAAATGTAAAATTTTCAGCCTGCCTTCCTGGTGGAGCCATAAAAGATTCCAGGACTAGGAACTTCTTTCTCCATAGTTAACAAGCAAGGGAAATTGTTATAGCTGGATTGTTCATGGAAGATCTCCCAATAGTTCTCTAATAACACAAGACATTTAGATTGATTTATAATCTATCTCCCTGGATAGTCATTCTTTGATATAGTTGTAATTATCTTTAACCTGTTTTAAGTGTGGAACAATATGTTCTTTGTGTGCATTGATGTCTCTCATATTAGGCTTATTTATCATATTTTGGATGATTGTTTCTGCATGGCAAGCTGACAAGTATTTTTGTCTTATACAGATACATTCCATGAAGTCAAAAGAAAACGTGATAGGAGAAAAGAGGTACTGCTAATTTCATTTGAATCCACTGTCTTTTATACCTTATTAATAATAAATTATCTCACTCTATTACAGTACAAAATAGGAGAATCATTTCATATTTGTATATTCTTCAGGTGTTAACAATCAATATTAGTTTGTAGTTTGAATTTGAATTGGTTTGCTATTACTATATGTTCTGAAACCCTACACTGGACTGCAACGTAGTTATGAAGAAGAAATGAATCATTATAGAAGGCTACTTTAAGAACCACTTGAATTGATCCGTTAGCCGTGCCATGTGCAATCCTCATGACATGCATCGACCTTTAATGGGCTGATTAAAATTGTGCTCATTTACTCATTTAACTATCAAAATGACAGATTATTCCATGTGTGTTTTGTCCTGCCTTCTGTCTTCATTGCGGTATCCTCTAGCCTCTAGTATCTGTGTGCTCCTCAAGATTCCGTCATCTATACTAAAGATAATTTGAACATAACTACAATTATATTACTGCATCCTTCCAAAAGTTCCATTTATAGGTGAATTGCTTGTTTTTCCCTTGTATTATTTATTTTTCCTTCAATGCATCTTATGGCTGCGTATCATTACTATTGTAATTTAGTTTCATTTTCATAACTTATCTTCCTAGGTTTATTTTTATTTTCTTTTTTTTTAAGTCTTTTATTATTCTCCTTAAGCAGGTCTTGACTGGTTCGAATTCTGCCTATACTTCTCAGAATATGTCTAAGGAGCCTGCAGAGTCGAAGTGGAAGCCGGGCCCGCAGGCTCGGGCAAATAGGGGTCGTGGGAACCATCCATCACGATATGTGCCTCAAGGTGAGCCATCTTCTACAGTTGGAAAATTGAATGGCTTATATTGATTGTATTATCATTTATGTATGATGCTTTGGATTATGTTAAATGTATTGTGGAAGTAGTGTTACTATTACGACTTTTATATTCAAAGCTCGTCAAACTTATTATGTTTTCATAAAAGCTGCCTCCCCAGTAAGCAATTCTAAAATGAAATGAAAATGGGTTTTGTGAAAACAGCTTCCGTTGAAAGTTACATCCTTTTTACTCCTATTCATTCTATCATATTGTGTTCTATAACTTATCAGATGCTGGTGTTGGGAGAAATGTGGCTGTTGTAAAGGAAAATGCTGCCAGTCACCTCACTGATAAGGGTACCGGCAAGGTCCCCTTCGCTACTTCACAAGACTTGAGAAAGAATGAAACTTCTTCCTTCGCAAGGTGCGATAGGCTTTTTATGAACATCCCATGTGTGGGGATATTACATCCTGCTCTCTATTTTTTATCGTCAATTATACACTATTAGGATACACCGACTGTCTATATTGGTTTACACCTCTCCCCCCAAACCACTAACGTTGTCTAAAGGTTCTTCTGTTATTTGCAGCCCTGCTACTGTTGCATCCAATGGACCATCTAGTATTACCTCCCAGAGTACCAATGTTATAGACGAGAATCATGGTGAGGGTACAATCACTATTGGTTCCGTTAAGAACACCATTGCTCTGGGGGGGAAGAATATAAAACAGCACCAAATTCTGGATTCGAGCAACAGCTCAGCATCTGGTCCTCCACCACCTGCTGCAGGATCTTATTTGTCTTCTTCAGATATTGTACCATTGTCTTCTTCTCAAGAATTAAAACTCCATAATGCAGTGAACACTATCCAACCTGAATTGGGAACTCAGGATTTCCCCACTGAACAGCTTGATGATAATCTTACCGAGAGCAAAGCAGCTTCTGCGGAAATATGTATGCTAACTGGCTTTCTAATTGTGTACTTATTTCTCATTTGGAAGTGCTTCTC
Organism: Striga asiatica; assembly: GCA_008636005.1. NCBI lineage: Eukaryota > Viridiplantae > Streptophyta > Magnoliopsida > Lamiales > Orobanchaceae > Striga > Striga asiatica. The sequence goes on from BKCP01004750.1 coordinate 125,506, forward strand.
TAACAGCTAATGGGATTTACTTCTTTTGTAATCTGTAATAGCTGCTTTTGAGGTTGGGACTATCTCTTTGGAGCAAAAAGTGCCAAATGAAATCCAGGGAGTCAAGAAGAATCAGCATTCGGGGTCCATGCAGACTTCATCCTCTGCTGTTAGTAGGCCTTCATCTAATTACAACAATAGGTCTCAAGTGATTGGCCCGCAAAAAGGTTTGTAGCTTTATGTGGCAGTTATATTGTTTGACTGCTTTGATTCGCTTTGTCATATAAGTCGAACTTTGTTGCCTTGACAAGCAAATGTTTGACGGTGTGCAGTCTTGGTCGAAGTCCGCCATGGATTTTATGGCTACTCCAAACATTATCAGTTGTTACAAATGATATTTCTTGTAGCTTCTCTAGCTGATTGCTATATAACTGATTCTTTACTGAAGAATATTTCTATACTGGTGGCACATTATCCCTTCTAATTTCATGTAGATTCTATTTTCAGCTAACTCTTGTTTCCAATATTTAGCAAAATGCTGTGTTGTTTACTTCTTGTATTCCATCTACATTAAAATATTAGGAATTAAAGTGACACCTTCTAAGACACTGATGTTGGCCATGGTTTATTGCAAACCTTTGCTGTTATTAAATTTGAAATGCATATTCTCTAGTAACTATTGTTGTTTTGTACCAGTGGGTCCTGGCAAGGAGTGGAAACCTAAATCCACAATTCCCCATATTGGTCAAGGTGGCACTACTACGAGTTCATCGGAGGTTCTTGTGGTATCTGGTGGAAGTCATTCTGAACCACAGACAACTCCCATCCTCACTTCAAAAGAAACCACTTTGGAGCTGCAGAGGAAGTTGGAAGAAACCCATATTTCAGATAGTCAGCATGTGATTATTCCCGATCACCTGCATGTCCCCGAAGTTGAAAAACTTGGATTTTGTTTCGGGAGTTTCGATGCTAGTTTTGGATTGGACATGAACCAAACTGGTATTCCTGGTAGTGAGAAGCCTCCACTAATGTCAGATTCCTCTGATCCCATTGATGGACCAGAGAAGGAGCTACAGTTAAGGTGCCGTTCTCCTCCATAAGTTTCTTTCAATATCTGTCCTGCCAATGTATATATTTTATTGCCAATTGTTCATTTGAAGACCCTCTTTCTCTTCCACTTATTTTCCGTAGTGTAGCATATGTACTTGTCTGGGGCAAAAAGAGAGAAAGATAGAGAATCTCCAATCTACCTGTATGGATTAGTAGAGCTCACATGTATGCTATAGTATAGGTGTATTTCGTAGAAAAATGTAATTTTCAATATTTCTTTTCCATGTTTTCTGTATCTAATCGTTATTCAGTGTTTTCTTTTAAAAAGAAGCATGTCCTCTTGGGCTTTAGCATGAGCCCCCTTTTCCTCACGTTTACCTCGTCCATGCAATATTCATCTGAAACATCTGTGTGCATGTCCTAATATCACTTACGCATACATATAAAATATACGAGATCAGTCAATGGTCAAACAGTATTTAAAATGCACTTATTGCTGACCTTGACTTGTGCCATTTTTTGTTGTTCTTACATATGTCTCTTGTTTAATGTTAGAGAACTTAATCTCCCCTATGATTGCACATTTTATAATTTTTACGTTTATATTTTTCATGGTATCTTTTTATTTTATTTACATCATGCTTTCTGTTTGGTTACAGCAACCAAGATGCATCAGTAGCTGCAGAGGATACTGATGTAAAAGATACTGACGTAAAGTATCCTGACCATCCCCAATCACCTTCACAAGGACCAGAAAACATCCCAACAAGTGAGGTTGAAGTATCGTCGTCCATTAACCCTGATTATAGTGAATCCAAGCCGGAGGTTGCTCCAGGAATTTATCAACATCCTGTGGTTCATACTTCAAACTATAGTTTTGGTTTTATGCCACCAACATTGGGCGGCCAGCTTGCACCTTCAGAAATTTCAGAATCTCAAGCACGGGATGCTTCTCGGATGCCAGGCTTTGTGGTATGTCAATTTTTTTTTTTTTTTTTTTTGAAGATTTTTCCTTGCATTATCCCATACAATGTGTGAAGCCTTTACTTGCTAAATCCTACATAGTACATGCTATTTGTGTGTCGTGGCTGTCAGGGCATCTTCTATATAAGATACAATTCTTGTCATTTATTAGGTTTTGGAGTACTGTATGCATCTTTACATTATTTGTTGTGCTGTGCAGGTGCCTCAATCTTTTGATCCAGCAAGTTATTATGCCCAATTTTATCGTCCTGGCTTGGATAGTGATGGCCGCATTTCCCCTTTCCAGCCTGCAAACAAGTACACGGGGAATGCTGCTTTGGTCTCTGCACAGACTTCTCAGACTCCTCAAGAGGTTCGCTTCCAATGTCTTTCTTCGGTTTCCTCCCTGATTTATGTGTCATGTCTCTGAATTTGGATAACAACTAGACCCTGATCGGAATTACATTGAGGATGTGCTGTTACTGAAGTTAAGGAGACATGTTTGCACTTAATTCACTAGCACTGTGATTTTCTTACCAGAAGTTTCCAGGCTTTATTCCTCTTTTATTGAGCTAGATAAAAGTTTTTATAGAATAACTTTTGAAAGAAAATGGAAACTCAGGGTGTTGTCAGATTGTGGCAATCATTGGTATGGTATTGAAACAACCCAATGTGATGCTATTAGTTGAGTGGTGGAAAGTATGAAAAATAGTGATTAAACTATTGGTATTTGAAATATAAAAAGTGAGCAAACAATGAAATTTGAAATGACAATTTTGTGTGGCTGATGATAGAAAATGTAAAACTGATTGTCTGGAACATTTACCAAATTCTTCCTCCACTACTCATAACTACTAAAAACGTCCAATTATGTTCAGTGTCCCTTAAAGTGATTCTGATCTTGCGCTGAACTGTCATCGAGGATTCTTTTTTTTTTTTTTTTCCTTTTTTTTTTTTTTTTCACTAATTCATTGGATTTGTTTTAGTTGCAGGCTAGTGTCCCTCTAGTTCTGTCTACAGCATCTCAAACACCTCTTGTTACCCAAGCTGCTGGGATCATGCAGAGCACTATGACTGCAACCCAGCAACCCCTTCCAGTTTTTCGCCATCCGACTGGAGTTCATCTGCCCCACTATCCTCCTAACTACATGCCATATGGGCCCTATTTTTCCCCATTCTATGTTCCGCCACCTGCCATTCATCAATTTATGAGTAACGGTGCATTCCCTCAGCAGCCTCAGGCTACCGGCGGTTTGTATCAGTCAGCACCCGGGACAAATGCCAAATCTTCTGTTTCTCAATATAAGCAAGGATCAAACACGGGTAGCTCGGTTCAAATTGGAGTGCCTGGCAATTACGGGCCGTATGGTCTTTCCATGCCCAACTACACGTCGGGGTCAACCACAGCAGCTGTTACTTCAACGTCCAATGAGGATATTGCGGCTCCTCAGGCAAAGGAGAACAATGCCTATGTCAGTGGCCAACAGGTTTGTTTGTTTTGTAAAGATTAAATGATCTGATTTTTTAATTGATGAGCATATATACTAGGATGTCTTGCCTGGACAATTCCTTTGAGTACATTTAGCTAATTTGTCCTTGATTGATAACATGACTGTAAGAATTATATCAATGTAAATATCATATTGTTATAGAAAGTCCATTCCATTGCTAAAGCAGATGGTGATTTTATATCCGTCTAGTTAATTAAAAAAAAAAGGTACTTTTAGAATTACTATTACAAATACACCTATGATCTTAATCGAGTTGCATTCTCAAGGGTGTTAATTGGTATTAAGAGCGTAGGAACCGTAATTACAACTCTCTAAACTAAGTGGATATTCTTCTATCGGAGGTGGAAATTTAAGTAATGGTTTTTGTAACTAATCCTATATTTTAGTCAAATATACATTGTTGGGATATATTCTCATCATTGAACTGCCATAAATTACAGATTCATTGTTGGGGTATTACCGTTGAATTCATGGATGAAGGATATATGTTATACAATTACGGTTTGATACAAGTCTAGCTAGCTAGGGGTGCTTTTGTCTCATCTAATGGGTTTTCTTGAAGATATGTGAAGAATTAATTACTCATTCAGTATCCATATATATTTTTTTTCTTTTTCTTTCTACAGAATGACGGTTCTGGTGTGTGGTACACTGCGCCTGGTCGTGATATTTCAGCCTTACAGGCTAGTTCTTTCTACAACCTTCCTCAGGGACAGCTGGCTTTTGCCCCATCACAGCCGGGCCACGGGCCCTTCTCAGGGGTTTTCCACCCAGCACAGGCAGTGACAACAGCTAATATTCACCCGCTTTTGCAACAACCTCAAGCAATTACAAATAGCCCCGTTGATATGGTGGGACCAACACCCAGCGTTTACCAGCAGCCGCAGCATACACAACTAAACTGGCCGAGTAACTACTGAAGGAGGAGATGTAATTTTTTGCTTTTGATGCTGTGAAAGAAAATTGGGGCCCTTGGTGGGATTTCAGATGAGTTCTGATTTAATGGAGAATTTGGGTGTGCCAAGTGTAAATTTATGGAAGGTGGCCAATGAAATTTGGCTGATATATGTTTTCTTGTGGTCTTCCTGTGACGTGGGAGTCATTTTCTTGTTAAGTCGAGTAAAATGTGGAAAAAAAAATTGTCTTGCTCATCAGAGAGCCCTTTTATAGGTTTTAGCTTCTTCATTGGTCTACCAGATACTTGGGACTTTTTACTTTTGTTGTTTAACTGGGCGTGTTTTCCGTAGATTCCAAAAATTAGAGGTAATATAGGCAGATTCTGAGGTGAGTTTTCTTTAGGTGTTGCCTTCTGTCTGTTTCTGCCCTGTGCGTTTTGGTTTCGTTTCACCTGTTTTTTTGGTTCACCTGTAAAGTGAGAAGTTTTTTGGATAGCAAGGAAGGTTTACTTTGGAACTTTTGTAACTGGCTATGGTCTATTTGCTTGGTTATATTCAATTTTTTTCTGATGGACTAATTGAACTCAAAACCAATAGTATGGTCACTTGTTAGGAACAACAGCTTTGTTTAAACTTCTTTCTTTTTTTTTTTTT
>BKCP01004750.1:130641-192956 GCA_008636005.1 Striga asiatica
TGGCGGGTAAACCAGTTAAACTTGTTTAACGAAAGTGCATACTTATACTCGAAAGAAAATATTATATCAAATAAATAAAGATCTCAGTACTGGAATGAGTATCATGAAATAGTATCAACCAATCTATCATAGTAATATAGTATGTATAATCCCAGCTTCAAAAGAAGCAGAATCTTTTTCTTTCTTGTATCATTTGACCTTTCCTATTTATCAAAACCCATCAAGTTTACAGTTTCCCACCAAAACCACCGCCAAAAGGAAAAACTCAAACACACCACCAAAAAATTAAAATGCAGTCGCATTAGTCACATACTTGCACACTTAGCCGGCGCAAAACCCAGCCTTGAGCGCTTGGTGTCGTACACAAGACGAAAATTCTGCTGCTGATAGTTGCCGATTATGGAGAGGCCCGAACGAGGGGTCCCAAGAATGGCCAAACACAACACATCCTGCGGGTCGAGCCTGATGAAATAATTCTCGACCGGGAAATCCCAAATGGCCCCATCCCCAAACACAATCGACAACGACGGCAGATCATCCACCGGGTTACGGGAGCCCGACACATTATAACAAGGACCCAAAATCGGAAAATCCTCCACAATCGGGTAGCCCAACACCTTCTTCACGAAAGCCTCCTTGATGACCCGATAAGCCGGCTCCACGAAATAAGTAAGCGTAGTGCCCGAGTCCACGATCGTTCCTCCACCGCCCTCCGACGAGAAACCCCACGTCTCCTTGGGAATTTCCAATACCTCCCCTCCAACCACGATCCACTTTATCTCCACGTAATAAAACGTTTCTCCCGATCCCTCGTTCGGGCCTACTAGGCCCGTGAACGTGAAGTTCAATTCCTTGCTATCCATCAAATCCCCGAAAATCAACTTGCTGCTAACGCTAGAGTTGCTATTCCGGTCCACGAGACAGTACGAAAACGAGTGCCCGTAAAGGGACTGGAGCTGGGACGCGAACGAGAGGGGCCCACGCCCAAGGCCCAACAGGCCAGCCGCCCCATGAAAGAGCCCACGGTTCCAGTGGCCGCACCCAAACATCACATTCTCCACCCGTCCAAGCCCGGCCCGGCCCGTAAGGTTCACCGTGAAAGTCTCGACCGCGAAATCGCCCGTCGTGTTGGAGCTGTCCCCGTACCAGTAGTAATACGGGCAGCTCTGGTTTTGGGCCCGGCAGCCCACGGGGGACGAAACGAGCCCGCAGCGCGGGTCCCCGCAGCTCACGTTCCGGTAAGAGCTCGAGTGGTTCGGGTCATAGTAAGGGCCCGTTTGGTCGAAGCAGTCGTGGCAAGGGACGCACTGTATCCAGTTGAGGTCGCTGCCCGTGTCGAGGATCAACGAGAAGTGCTTGGGAGGCGTGCCCACGAACACGTCCATCAAGTATTCGCCGGAGCCGAGGCTGACGCCAGACTCCAGGGTGGCCACCAGGCGCCCGTCCGGGCCGCCGGAGGAATATTCCGGCGGGGGGATTATCGGGTTCTTGTCAGAAATGCTACTCTTCTGAGCAATTCTCGAGTGGAGCCTTTGGATTCTCGTTGAGTCTTTCGCCGTTAAAGAATCCAAAGGTTGGATCTTTTTTCCGGCGGCGGACGAGTGCTTTAGATTGAGGACCACGGGTGGCTTTTTCACCGTAAAGACTTCATTTTTACGGGCACCGAGTTCATGGGCCGGCGCAGAAAGGCCGCAATCGGAGCTCACGGAAGAGGACGCGCCGTTGAGGGTAGGAACTTTCGCCATGGCTGAAAAATTGGAGGTATTTTCTGTGGCGTTTTGAATTACACGCCCAACTGCTGAAAGACAGCATGAGAGCAAGTAAAAGTAGCCCACGGCTAGCAAGGATTTGTACACCATGGGAGAAAACAATCTGTTGCAGCTTGGAATTACAATTGTTCAAGCTGATAGGAATAATGAAGTATAAAAGGCGGATCTTGAAGATTGAATTTGGTAATTGGTACTAAAAATGGCAAGAAATCAAGAACAGCCTATGAACCAGAAATACTTCAGAACCCAAATCAAAGTTTAGATCTTTTTTCCTGGTGGGCTATTAGAAAATTGATCTGAATCTACCTAAAGACTTCTTTTTCGCCCATTCGGGGGTATAAATCTTTTTTCCACTTCTTAATACGGAAAAACCCAAACAAAAATGGGGAACAAGCAAAACACCCAAGAGATTTTGTAAGGATGAGGAAAAACGAAAAGCAGCACATACAAAAAGAGGGGTTTGAGGAAATTAGGTGCAGCAGACGTCAGTGGTGAAGAAAATTGTAAAGAATGGAATTTTGTAGTTGGACTTTGAATTTTGAATGCGTTTTTGCTGAAAATTTTCAGGCTTTCAGCTACCCAACGCAACATATGACGCGGTTTCACACAAGAATGCTTTGAGGAGTTTTGAGATATTATTAATTGAATAAAAATAGCCCCCAATAGTTGATGATACAGAAAAGTACTTCATGTGAGTACACTTTTGGTTACTTTTCTTTGCATTTTTTATGTTGGTTCTTTTCATGTCTTTGAAAGGTGAGAACTGTTAGATGGTGTGGAGGATTGAGCCACGTTTGAACGTAGAAGTCATGTTAAAACTTTTTGTTAATGGGTGGGTAAAGAATTTTACTTTAACTAGTGTTTGGTTGGAGGGTTTTGGAGGGGAGGAGAAGGGAGTGGAGAGAAAATTTTACATTTCACTTGTTAGGTTCATTTTTTTAAAGGGGAAGGGAAGGAAAATTTTGGATAAGAATCAGGATTTGGAGGGGAAGGAAAATGCAAAGACGTGAATTATTTTTTAGTCCTTAATATTAAGATTATTTTATTGTTTTATCTCTTATATCATTAAGGGTAAAATAGTCAATTTAACATTATTTTTCACTTCCATTTCATTTTCTAACCAAATAAAGTTTACAATTTTCCTTCAACTCCTCTCCTACAAAATCCCTCTACACAAGGTAAAATTATTTTACATCTCTCCCCTCCCCTTCCCTCCCTTCCATTAAAATGGTTACAATCTATGTGAATGTGGTAAGGAAAAGAACCTTTTTTNTTAACTTGATCAATATTTGGGTTATGATTTTTTAATATTGATATATAAATTGAGTTAGAGTTCGAGCTTGATAATTTAGTTAACAGTTGAGTTCATTTTGATAGAGGTTGAAGCTTACACTTGTATTATAAGTTTAAACTCACTCTTCATTTTGATAAGTTTAAGCTTACATTCTAATGGGCACCATAGAATTCCTGATATTATATACCTATAATAATATGAAATACCTTTTTTTTTAGTCAGCCACGGTATCCGGAGCTATGCCTGAAGTGATGGGTGAGTCTCCCAACAAAGGTTTTCTGCATCCATAAAAACTCGAACCCGATACCTTGATTAAGGAACATCAAATTGCTTACCACTTAAATCAACCCATAATATGAAATACTTTGGTGTAGCTAGTAAGTGAAAGCGTGATATATGTGATGGCTTAATTAAATCTACATAACTTTTCTACAATTAATTTGTTTGGCACGTCAAACATGTAAAATTGGTAATTGAAATTAGAAATTATAAATTGCATAATTTATTATGGAAAAAAATATATAAAATAAAATAATTTAGTCTATGCTTGCAGTCTCAATCTTTACACGTGATTTTAACATCAATCACGTTATCTTTGAAAAAAATTTAATACAATCATTTTCTAATTGCAGAATACATCTTACTAGTCTTAATTCCTCAATTGGATAATTTAATTTGAAGTCCGACTTAAAATATTTCAATAAGTTTTTTTTGTTAAAGTTATTTGAGTTATCAATGATTTTATCGAAAAGTTAGAGTATAGAAGGGTATCCACATCCCTTAACACAAAAATCATTCATTCAACCAAAAAGTAACACCCTCTCTCATCCACATCATCTACACATCACCTTTCCACTAAATATCTCTTCATTTAAACACCCCCACATTCATACACATTCATTTAAATACATATGTAGGATCCATTATGCATTCATTCAATATAATTTTTTATATTGTATTCTCAATAAAGATAAATTTTAATATTTTTAAATTATAATAATAAATTTTAAATGCATGAAAATGAAAGAACATTACAAGACCAAAATACCTTAAATGAAGATTACACAAGAAAAAAATAGTACAATTAGAAAAAATATTTTTTAAAACAAAAAGAAAAAAGAGTTACTAAATAATTATTTTAAAACAAAAAAAAAGAAAATGAACAAAAGTTGCGCATATCATGGAATAAAATATGATTTTCAAACAAAAAAAAAGAAGAAAGCAAATGAACGCGTTCAAGCAATTGAACGGATACGTGGGCCCAACTGAAATAATGAACGCCCACATTCCCATTAACGCCAGCGTGTCGTTTAAACGGGGCGTTCTAACGCCCCAATGCGGGTGTTCTAAACAGTGGCCGAGTTTTTTAACTTTGGATCATACATATCGACGAATATAATAATTTTAATCTCCTCAAATGAAAAAATTTCAATTTATCATTTAATATCAATGTGCTGCATTTATAAAATCTACTGTTCTGCACAAAAGCCATCGTTCTCAAATTAGTTATGTGAAAGTAATCGGGCATATTTTCTAATGATAATTAGGCAAAGTAGAATTATTAAATAAACCATTGCTTAATCCTCCACGATTGTGTGATGGTTGAAAACTATATACACTAGTAATTAAATAATTTTAGGGTCAATTCAAAATGTCCACTTTATTAAGCAGCCATCAATCATTGACTTCTGAAAATGACGAACGACTTAATTCGTGTTCATGTAGGTATGTTTCGACTATTCACTTTGCAGTCCTGCTATGGAGCCAACTTGACTGAAAAACGAATTCTAACTTCATAACATTTTCAATTCACTTTGTCATCCGTAATAAAATCACTATCAAAATATATATAGAAAATTCCATTATTTCAATAAACTTATTATGTGATCAGTTATTAAACCTGTTTATTATTTAATTATCATTATTTTTTAATAAACTAGTTTTACAAGATCTTATAAGCATATAGTGATTAAACGAAACAAGCAGCTCATAGGTGCGACTCTGTGGAGTTCGGGCTCGTTTTGGTTTGGTTTGTTAATACTCGAAAATATGAATTTTTATATAATAATTTATAATTCTGCTTAATAAGAATCCTATTTGTCTTGTTAAGATTTGAGTCTGGTCATTAATACTAATATATTAAACTTACTGAACTCGAACTCGTTTATCAACTCATTTGGTTAACGAGTCGAGTTTAACTCGACTAAATATATATTTGGATTCAAGTTTGCGTCGACTTGTTTATACCTCCAATTGCTTCATAACGTATTTTTCTAAAAAGAAAAATATTTGACGTTTTTTAATTAATTTAGCGTGGACTTTAATTAGTAGTTAGTTATTAAACAAGTTTATTTTATTGAGTGAGAAAATAAATAATAATAATAATAATAAGAAGTCAATATATAATGCAATTGTCTAACGAAAAGGCATGTTTGGAAATATGAGAAATTGGACTTTGTCAAGAGGAAAAATAGAAATACTGATAGCCTTAAAACAAACGCCATCCGAGTGAGAAAATAAATCTATATCTATATCTATATATATATAAAGAGGTTGTTGGAAAAATACATTAATAGAAAGTTTGGCCAAATAAATATAATGTTTGACTTACTATTAATGAAAAATTCAAAAAAACACATGTGAATCTTTAGTAACAAAATTTAAATTCTATTTTTTTTGTAACAAATTTGGAGATTCTTATGGCAAAATTTGAATCTCATTTTTTTCGTATCATATTTTTTTTTTTACCAAAATTTAAATCATATCTTTTTTCGTAACAATTTTGGAGATTCTTATGCAAAAAATGTGTCAATTATTTATGAAAACAACTCTAAATACAAATTAATTTAAAAACCGGGCAAATTGGATACAAATTTAGGAAGCAAATAGTTGTATAATTCTTAACCAATTCTTCCAATCTTATTGAATAATTTTTTATTTCAAAAAAATTGTGTAAATTGGATAAAGCCACGTGCAACTTTTATTTTAAAATAAAACTGATAGTTGGACGGGATGTATATTCGAAATTATATCCACATTTTTTGGTAACAAAAGCGGTTCATCATTGATATTTAAAGTCACCTTATCCAATTATTTAGAAAAAATTGTGTGCAACTTTTGAAAATTTAAATTTATCGATTTTTTTGGATTCTTATGTTTTTCTTAACCATGTTTTACCGAGATTTTGGTAAGTTCATATCATTTTTTTTTTTGGGTTAAGTTCATATCATTTTCTTTAGGAAAAAGACAGTTGCATAAACATTAATAATTTATTTTAATTTTTTATTAGAATTATTTTCAATTCAATTTGTTTGGTACAAAAATCAATGCAATGTTAGGAAAATTCGGTTGCATTTTTAGGAAAAATTGATGATTTTTTATTTGGTTTGAAAAAAATTCGGATCAATTTGTTTGATAAAAAATCGATTTATTGGTAGGAAAATCGGTTTCGTTTCCAGAAGTAACTAATGATTCTTTTCAATTTTTCTTAATTGAATTTATAATTAGATTTAAAATAAATAATGGGTGAAAATCCCTAAAAAATTCTACTTTAATTTTGTTTAATAAATAAGATCCTTTAATTTTTTAAAAATTTGTTAACTAATAATTAATAATATGCAATTTTTGATAAATTCGAACACCTATGTAGTACTTTACGTGCCAAAGAATCAAATCAATAATGTTGTACATAAAGAAGTGTTTAATAACATATAAATTTCATTTTTATGAAATTTTTAATAGCATGAGACAATTTAAATACAAAAATACCTTTTAAAAAATAAATAGGTAATAAATGCTTCCGTGCATCGTACGGGTACCGTACTAGTAATAATAATAAGAAGTCCATAATATATATAATGCAATTGTTTAACGAAAAGGCATGTTTGGAAATATGAAAAATTGGACTTTGTCAAGAGGAAAAATAGAAATACTGATAGCCTTAAAACAAACGCCATCCTTTTTTTGTACAGTTCAAATAACAAAACGTATTTTGATTTTTTATACAATAAAATAAATCTTTTGGAAGAACTATAGACATGTGACACATCCCATTTTAGTTTTAGCCAAAAAAATTAAATTCTTGAAAAATTCACTAGCACGATCATTATTGGTCTTTATTCCTATTCTTTCCTTTGTTTTCTTGTTAACTTGCCATGTTAACTTTTATCTTAGCAATAGAAAAATTGAATATATCTCGAGCTCCTCATACTCGAATTCAAACTCAAACCTTATATATATATATATATGTGTGTGTTTATTTTTTGTAGCTTAATTCGTGAAGCTTGAATTCAACTCGATAATATTGATAAACGAATGAGCCAGAGTTGGTCATTGACTCGTTTAGTTAATGACATAAGTTCAACTTAACTCACTAAGGTTTGAGTTTGAATTCGAGTATGAGGAGCTCGAGATATATTCAATTTTTCTATTGCTAAGATAAAAGTTAACATGGCAAGTTAACAAGAAAACAAAGGAAAGAATAGGAATTAAGACCAATAATGATCGTGCTAGTGAATTTTTCAAGAATTTAATTTTTTCGGCTAAAACTAAAATGGGATGTGTCACATGTCTATAGTTCTTCCAAAAGATTTATTTTATTGTATAAAAAATCAAAATACGTTTTGTTATTTGAACTGTACAAAAAAAGGATGGCGTTTGTTTTAAGGCTATCAGTATTTCTATTTTTCCTCTTGACAAAGTTTATATATATATATATATATATATATATATATGAACCTTGACGAGATTTAAACAAGTTCGAACTTTACTCGATTGCTCAGTCAAACTCAAGATTACTCGTTTTGTTCAAAGACATTGAATATATAGATGGAGAAATTAACTCAATTCATTAAAAAAATCATCACACCGAATTGTGCAAGTTGACTCATTTTTTATGCATTTTCATTTGATTCGTAAAGAAAATATGAAAAGTAAATAATTGAACTGCGTTACAACATACAAAACAAACAAAACGAAACTAACAACAACAACATAGCCTTTAGTCCCAAGTAAGTCGGGGTAGGCTAGAGATGAAACCCAAGAGAAACAATGGTAAGAGAAACACAAAAAGGGCTCGAAACAAAAGGAAGAGGTTAGAACAAAAAGATGAAAGAGCAAAAGTCACGGTTCTGGCACGTTGATTGCTAGCCTCCAAGCGCTCCTATCCACCACTAAATCCTTGTAGATATTCCAATTTGTAAGGTCTCTCTTAACCGACTCTTCCCAAGTGAAGTTTAGGCCGACCTCTACCTCTCTTTACATCCTCGACCCGTTGTAGAACTCCCCTACGCACCAGTGCATCAGGAGGCCTCCGTTGGACATGTTCGAACCACCTCAGTCGATGTTGGACCAATTTCTCCTCAATTGGAGCCACCCCGACCCTATCTCGAATATCCTCATTCCAGATTCTATCCCTATTGCAAACCTATTGAAATGTACTGCACTCTATTGAAATGTATGATTCAACTTGTTGTTGTTGTTTTTTCGTCTTGATTTTGTTGATAGTTAACCATGGAACAAATCATCAGTTGATGAGAGATTCATTTGACCTGAACACATTTGAATTCCACCTTATAAGAGCAACTTGTGGTTACCATATTCATACTTCAAACAACATAAGATGCTTCATTAATTTTCAACAATTTAAAAGCGTTTAATGAATAGTTTTAGTTAAGTAGTTCAACTTTTCACACGTGAGAAAGTATTGTTGTCTGCAATCTGAGATCACACGGGACAATTAACCAAAGAATCAATAAAATATCTTACTTAAGTTCCATATATTTATTTTCCCAATCAAATTATACGTGTTCGTTGAATAGCATTTGGGAAATTCCAGCAAATATTATTTTGTTTTTAGTTAGAAGTAGAAAATGGTCCTTGGCAGTTTTTTTCCGTTGTGGTAGATTATATTGGACTATCAATTTCTGTTTCCTACATGGGTCAGGCCCAAGTTGATTGATTACCAAGAATATTAGGGGTTAGGAATGGTACGAAAAACCAAATCGAATCGTAAATAACCGAAAAAGCGAATATAAAAAAACAACAAACGAACCACATCACAATTTAGGAAAAATCGAACCGTTATATATATATATATATATATATATATATTGAAATAACTGAAGTCAACTTTTTGGTTTCGACTCGATTTTGCTCACCCTAAGTAGGATACAAGTTTACAATGTCGCTAATTATGGATTATGTAACTCGATTAGTTGCAACAATAATGAATAAGTTATAAAAAGTTAACTATTTAAAATGACACACATTTTTATCCTCAAATTGTCAAAATTAATAATTGTTTCAATTATATTTATAGAGTTGTATATCTAACGCATTTATTATTTACAACCCTACTAATTTAATTTTTAAATATTTAAAATTACTTTCAAACATGTTATATTGTAATTATGAATTAAATTAATTGAATCGCTATGAATTATCTATTATATTTTCAAGTATTACATATACATGTTTGAAATAAATTAAAATACAAAAATAACCACTTGCATTTGTGATATCTGTTTATGTTAATCTAACTTTTTCATATAATTTTAAAAAAGTATAAAACATAAATAAAGTAGAAAAATTAGAACAAAGTACTATTAGTAATTTTTAATTACATAATTATTTAATTCTATCGATTGTGATATGGAGCCATCTGATGACACGGCTTATGGAACTATCCACAATTATTCGTATATTGACGTGTATCCTACGATAAATACACTTTGAAAATATGTTAGAGCATCAAGTTATGGATGATTCTACAGAATTTCTGTTATTTCACTTGCAAGTGGTTGGTTAGTTTAATAACTTAATTAGATTCTATAAATTACAAAATTATTTTGCGTTCGTATTTAAAAAATTACCATATAAATATCATAATATAATTATATTATAACTCAAAAGATTTTAACGTACATGAATATGCGAACATACCCAAATAATATATTATTGACACAAAATTTATGATCAGGAAATTCTAATTTTAAGTGTTATAAAATATAAAAACAATAAATTATATATATATTTTTTTTCCTTTATAACTATAGAAAAAAAACAAAACAAAACATATTTCATGGTCATTTATCTAAATATTTTATTTTATAAGATAATATAGTTTCATTTATACTTTTTTAATCTAGTGTGATAAATGAATTTTAATTGTAGTTAAAGATAGATAATTAATTTTAAAGTTATATATGTGATATGGATGCCAAATTGAAGATTGTAAAAATATAGTTATTTCAATAAATCATATGTGAAAAAATGAAATACAAGTAAGAAAAAAATTATTAACTTTTAAAACAAGATAGAACGATTTGTGGCATTTAATAAATAAAATAAATAAGAATATATAATATTTGGTCGGATTTGATTTGGAAAAATATAACATGGGACAAAAATAAATGCATACTTACTAAATTTGCAAATAAAAATATTTATGTCAAACACGTAAACTCATTCTAATCAATAATTCCTCCTTTATATAATTTCATAATATGCTGAGTCTAAGTGGCAGTCTCGCATGCTTTGAAATCTATTTGTCATAATATATGTTTTAGATTGATATATAATTAGACATGTGTCAGCCAAATGTCAATTAGACATAGGCATTTCCATAATACATTCAATATTTTCTTTTATTGAAACAATCATTATATATATCATTCCATATTTTTTTTCCATAATTATCATAATATTTTTTTAATTTTTATTTTTTTCTATTACATATCTTCACTTAAATTAATTATATTAGTTTATTTCTCAATATTTACATATTACTCATTTCAAAGATGAAGTAATATGATTTTATTCTTCTAAGTATTATATTTGTATAAAATTTAATTGGCATGTTGTCAATCTAATAAAAACAAATAATTAATTATTCAAATTCTAAAATTACTGATGGAGTTAAAATAATATAATTTGACATTCAAATTCTAAAATTATGTGTACGGTGTTTTATAACTATTATGATATTGAAATATAGTTTAATAATTTAATTAAAACATAAATTATTTTAGTATATGCTTCTTAATTCAACATCCGTGTAATAAACGGGTATTATATTAGTCTTTATATAAACCAAATTACGAAAAACTAAATTTAACCATGTCAACATCCAAAGTGTGTGAGTTTGTCACTTAAACTTAGCACAATTTGAATTAATATATAGGAGAAATGAGATGAACATCATTGTATTCTTATTTCTATATTTATATTTTTTTATTTTAATTATAAATATAATCACTTTCATTGCTTATGGATGGTTGACTTGTGATATAATTTTGTATATATAGGTCCTAATTGCATTAATTTTGATTATAATCCGTTTATGAATAATAAGTATAATTTTATTTTTAATGTCATATTTTCATTAGGCAAGTGTAGTAAACATATTAAAGAGACAAAATATATCTTCAACTAAAACATTTAAATATGATATTTTTAGCTTCACATTCCATTTATATTGTATATTTGATACTGAAATGACTTCAGACTAGCTTGTGGGCCGATGATATTACGAAACGTCCTTCACTCGAGTTATGATGACCTATAAAATACGCCGGGAGAGGACCCGACGATAAGTCATTCGACACTCAAGTCAAATATTGACCATGAATTTACTGGAATATGTGATATTCAATGATCTATGAAGAACCTTAACCTCCTTCATATATGGAGCTTGTCTTTTAGGCCACTCAACTTTGCTACTAGGAAATATATTTTGCCCATATCTCGTTTATTAGTTAAACATGTATCATAGATCTTCTAGCCTTGAGTGTGACAGGCTTCATGTATATAAGATTTTGTTCACTTGTCCATCAGGACTCCGCAGGTCCATAAATCAACGACCGACCTCACGAATTTACAACCCTGCACTCTATTAGGTCGTATTTGCTACGACCTCATGGTCGTGATAACCCCTAATTAGATCGAGCCCCTGGATATAAGCCTCAACCTGTTAGCTTTTGACCAGTTAACTTATACCTCGAGTTGTCACATTAATCACCCTGGCACAGTTAATACTCAATCCTTGTCACCGATCTTGAACAGATTGACTCGAGGTAATAGTTCTAACCGATCCATCGAGTTAGTAGGGTGTTAATGCTATATCAACATTTATCTTAATGTTAGCTGCCTAAGCTTGTATTGTAAGTGTTACTATTGAATATATAAGCACGGTAAACTAATTTAGAATTTAATATATTATCTTACAACTAAATAAAAATAATAACATATAAAGAAAATTAAGGAAGGTTTTCATATTGGATTCTTAAAAAGTACATTTTTAAGAATTGTAATGTATTTGATTCAACCTTATAAACTTTTAAAAGTTTTGAATTATTTATTTAAGATTTAAAAAAATCTACAAAATTAATAAAGTATTCAATTTATATACCTTGCATTTGTTTGAACTTTTTTATGATTTATTGAGATTTTAAAATAAAACAATTCCAAAAATTCTACTCAAGATTCATCTTCTAAGCTTAATTTGTGAGAGTGCCTTCCCCAGCTGGGAGCCAGAAGCCTCGTCTAGAGTTGTAAACGAGCCGATCCGAGCTCGAGCTCGGCTCGTTAAATAAACTAGCCAAAATTCAAGCTCGAGCCTTAACGAGCCGAGCCAAGCACGAGCTTTAACAAGGTGAACTATAAAAAATTATATAAAAATTTTATTTTCGAGCCTTAATGAGCCTTATCGAGCCGAATCGAGCTCGAGCCAAGCCGAGCTAGACTCGTTTAATTTAACAGCACTAGCCTTATCAGCGATAAGCTCTGGCCAGAGCGGCCTGTCCATGGATTTCAAGTGTCTCCGTTCTTGCGATGTTGGAGGTTTTGGGTGGAGCAGACGGTCTTCGTCGAGATCTGGCGATGGTTGATTGCTTGATTGCGGGTGCGGGCGATGGTTGATTGCTTGATTGCCGGTTGTGTTCTTGGGGTGCGAGTCCAGTTAGACGATAGGCAACTTTTGGAGCGACTTTCCGGGGGCGTGGTCCGAGTCGGGGGTGGTCGGCTATGGGCTGCTGATAGACCCTTGGTTTTCTGNTGTTTTGTATTTGTTAAGGAAAAAAAAAATCCCAAATGAATACGTTAGAGATATTTCCCTAAATTTAAACAAAAAGAACGGCAATTTTCCCTCCACAAGAGGTGACGTAAAACAGGGGAGACTGTAAAACCCTAGTTCCAAACGGACGAAGAATTCATCGGAATCCATGGATTCAAAAGACGACCCGAACGTCGGAGCCCACCGCCACAACACGGCGACCGATAATTCCGACACCATCGCCATGCAGAAGAAGCGGGCGCGCAGAGTGAGCTTCGCCGAGACCACTTCGGTCCGTCTCTTCAACCGCGACGACGAGGAGGATGTGAGTCCTATGGTTGAAACTGCCCGAGTTAGGGACGGTTCACCCGGAGAACCCGGATTCGGGCAGGTGTCGGAGCCTTACATGGAGTTTGGCGGCGAGGACGGCGACAGTGATAATGACGAAGATAGATATATGCGCCGGTCGTTTTTGCGCCCGGATGGATCCCCTTCTCCGGGTGGGAGCACGTTTGGGTCTGCCTCGTCGAATGACGGCAAGTTTCTTTGCTTTGAGTTTGTGGTATCTGTGTTTTACTGTTCCTTGTGTGTATGTGCTCACATTTGTCACTCTGCAGTGATGACACTAGTTCTGGAAGTGTGAAGACGTAAATTATGATTTGGGTACCTTAGCTACTGCTGTCATTCATGTTTGTCTTGTGGATTCAGTATGATATAAATCTGTGAACATATGAGACATTAGTATTACCCAGTTACCACTTCCTAGTTCTTGAATGTATAAGTTAACGAGCATCTGTAAGGAAGGCACTACTCTTCCTTCTGCCTGCTGCTTGGGTTATGGGACTTGCTAGTAAGAAAAGGAATATGGAAATCCCTCCACTCTTTCCTCAAATTCCAGTTCCTTTTCATCTTTAATACTGAGTTTCCATAGGCCCTTGACGATCTGATAGTGAAATTATAATGAATAGTGATCCCGAAAATTCATTTTTGTATTATTGTATACTAGTATTATCTCTTATGTTATTGTTTATTCCCCATCTAAATTAGAATTGGTATAGCCCTGTACTTATATTTACCGTTACATTATCTTAATTAGGAGTAGTCGTTAGTGTGATTATGGAGAACGTAATTTTTTATACTGGACTCCGGATACGTTTAATGTGTTTCCTAGTGTTAAGTTTATTCTCCTGGAAAAGTTAACACCTAACATTTTTCTCTGAAATTTCCTCAAGCAGAAGATGATTTATTTGGTCCCGTATCAGCCAATTTTATAAGGCCTGGACGGGTATATGACTCTGAAGCTTCGGATGATAACCATGATGTTACCATGGACTCAACAGCTTTCTCTATGCACTTCCAGAGTCTTGTTAGATCAGAATCAGGGGTAGACCTAAAGACACCGACTGAGAGTCAACTATATTTTGAAGAGAAAACACCAAAGAATGCAAATACAGGAAGCTCCATGGCCTTTACATTGGGTAAAAAGGCACTCCTTGAATCTTCTAGGGCTGTCACAGAAGTCAGTGGCAGTCACAACTCCAATGATATGAGTCTTGTTGTGGAAAACCCCAGAAAGTATGACTACGATAAATTATCACCAGGATTGGATGCTCTCTTGGCTGAGAGCCGGAAAGACTTGCTTCATGGTAGAGTATCTGATGATATCATTACTTCACCGTCACCTAAACCTAAGGAAGCTGAGGTTTTGCCTTCAATTGATCATGGTGATAATCTTATCAAACCAAGCTGTATTGATCTTCCTGATGATGAAACTGCTGCTTGCATTGAGGCTGGTGAGACTAATGGGCATGCTGAAATTTCTGTACGTGCCAGCTCTGCTGTAAAAAATTCACCCAATGGTGCAGCATGCAACATAGATAATGATGAGGGAATCAAGTCGCAGTATCGGTTGAGTAAAGTAAGATTTCGTACCTAGAGCAATATGTATCTGTAAATATCTGCAATTATGCTCCTTAGCTATGTATTCTAGTATCTAAGAAAAATTTCTGGTCAGTTAATTGAATTTGCATTTGAAGTTATCTTTGAGAAACAGATATGTAGTCATTGAATATGGTTGCTTATTTGGCATCTGTTATGTTGATTAACTTGTCAAAAGTTTAATTCCGTGGCCTCCAGCCTGACAGTTTAGTTGCTGTCAAGTCTTGTGAGCTTGAACTGATATTTAGCGATTTAATTAATGTGCATCTCATGGAAACAAAGGCACAAGATACTCAACATCCATTCAAAATTTATTTATATGTCCCAAGCCATTTAATTTAGGTGTTTCAAATTCAAATCTTGCAGTTCCCCATTAATTTTAGGTCAGTTGTCTTGTGTATAGTAACAATGTACCTTTTTAGAACTCATCTAATCAAGCAAATGAATTGAGCTCAAAATTGCTTATACGTGTTATGTTTATGATGTATTTGTGTGCGGTGCAATATACAATAATGGGTGGTTTTAATATACTGAGTTTGACAATATTATCTATTTTAATGTTTAGCTACTCTGGCTATTTTGTGACTTTAATCTCACATACTTGTACTGGTTGGACAGAATGGATCAGAAACCCCATTGGCATCTGCATATTCTCCCACCAAACAACAAAATGCTCTGATTACAGTGTCTTCAGTTAAACAGAGGGAACTGGCATCTCCTTTGACGAGACCTGGTTCCATGCCTAGAAATGGAAGCTTAGAACATCAAAATACCCAGACATCTATCCAGAAAAGCATTTCCAAACTGGAATTGCTTGAGAGATCTGCATTATCTTCTGCATTCAGTGCAAAAGTTGACAATTCCTTTGTTAAGACGCTGGATTTTTTCAAATCCCCAACTTTTGACCCTCTTTTGGGAAACACACGTCATATTTCCAGAATCAATTTTGAAGATTCAATAAATGAAGATAAACTTGCCAGTGTTCATCAGCTTAACAAGAGTAGTTATGCTCCCAGCAGGGATCGTGCTGGGGCTGAGACTCGGGATCACATCAGTGATGAAAATCATGTTGAAAAACATCTTGGTCAAATAGTGGGTGGAAAATCGCCTAAAGAGTTGAGGGCCGAGGATGTTTCTAAAGATCAATTAAAATGTGGGGGAACTGTTTCTTCACCATCTAAGATAACTTGGTCCGGAGGAAACTTTGGTTGTAGTTTGTTTACGACCCAATGTTCTAAAGAGGATGCCGTAATGACTGAAACTGAGTCCTTATTGGCTGAGATCGTTTCAAGTGATGGTGGAAAAGGAATTGTTACTTCTGAATTTGTTGCTTCTCCAGTCAGAAGGTTGGGGAACAAATTGTCAGCTTCACTAAGTCCTCCATCTACGCAAACTAAAGATTTATTTCTACAAAACCATCTCAAACAAATGCGAGACTTCTATAAAAAAGATTTAAGCCCAGGGAGAATTTTTGCGAATGCTACTCTCTCGACTGAAATTGATAATCAGGATGTTGATGCTGATGGCCGAAAAAACTTGATTGAAAAACAAGCAACTGATGATGAAGTTGACTTGCACAACGGGAAGGAAATATTTGGAACCACCGATTACTTTTGTTCTCCTGCTAAGGAGAAAAGATTGTATATATTGAATTCTGAAGATCAGTATGCAAATAACCTGGCTGGGAAGGGCATATCCGGGATTGAGGATAACCTACCTGAAAGTTCCAGAGCAGGTTTCAATGAGTCTATTTCTTCATCTGCCTGTGGAGATCTAAATGAGTCGAGATTTCAGAAGGTCAGTTATTTTCTTTTCTCTCTAGACCTTTGTTCCCTTGAAGCAGTTTCACTTTTTGTAGAGTTCTAATTTTTGTTTTGTCTCCAGAATAATCATTGTATTTGCGATGTATCAAAATTTTCTTTTATGGAGGGCTTTGTTAGGTTTTAATTATC
Organism: Striga asiatica; assembly: GCA_008636005.1. Lineage (NCBI taxonomy): Eukaryota > Viridiplantae > Streptophyta > Magnoliopsida > Lamiales > Orobanchaceae > Striga > Striga asiatica. The sequence goes on from BKCP01004750.1 coordinate 147,646, forward strand.
ATCAAATTCAGTGATCTTCAGTAGTATTTCCAGAGAAACCTGTCAACTCCGTCTGTTTATGTCTCATATATTCTGATGAAATTGGACTCTAAGGTGAGCTTTATGTGTGATTTTGTTTTGAACTAACTACCAAATATTCAGAATCAGCTGGACTTCTGTACAGCCACTTCCTCAAAGAAGGAGTTTGATACTGAACAGCTCTCTGGAACACCCTCCCCAAAAACCACCAAATGGAGTGGTAGACCAGAAGAGTTAGAGGCAGGCAAGAGAAATTTGGAATTACTGCTGAGAGACACTCAACACCGAGATGAAATGACCTCAATGCAGAGGAGTCCCAAAGTTCAGAAAGTAGGAAAATCTTATTCAGGGAAAACATTTAATCTGGATGAAGATAGAGTAACATTAACTGTCCATGAAAGGAAGAAGTGGAACGATGTGAGTTTAATTTGGGTTCCGCTTATACTTTACTGTGCTTGTAAGACGAATAGTTTTTTCTCACCAAGTATCAATCTGATATTGCAGATATATTCTAAATTCTCAGAGGATCTGAAGTATTTATTTTCTGGATCATCTGATAATCTTAACCGTGAGATGGTATCCTCCTATAACATTATGTTGGCATTTACTTATAATTTTTGTAGAACAAAAGGAAGCCCCATTTTAAGCTTCCTTCAAGTAAGAGATGTCGTAATAACTTTGAGTTATGATATAACTTCGAGTTTTTTTTTTAGAGATTTTTATTTTTCTTTTGGCTATAAGAAATGTATTTCATTTTTCAGATTGATGCACTTGAAGATGCCTTGGTGTACCAGCAGAGGTCAAAAGTATATGAGATGCTTCACGATGGTGTTTTCCCACAGGTCTGCTTGCACTTTATGATACTTGATATATACAAGTAGAGAACTGATGAGTAAGACATGTCAAACTATGAATAGGTTTTTTTTTTTTTTTTTTNTTACATTGCTTGCTGCATCGCCCTTTGTTCATTTATGTTCCTTTTTCCAGAGTTCAACTGTTCATCATGATTTGCAGCTCGAGAAGTAAGTTCTTTCCCATCTGAATGGGAATGGAATAGATATTTGCAGCTTTTTCCTTTTTCAGATTTCATGGTTTAATGTAGCTTCCGAAGAAGTTTTGATTGATTTGCCTGCTGCAGAATGGCTGAAACAAATTTACTCATGCATCGTGTTGTGTTCGAAAAGGCAAAGTTGCAGCTGAACCATGTTAAGAAGGAGAGATTGTTGGTACTGTTTGTTTTCATCTTGATCTATACATGGCTTTGAATGCTTGATAAATACGGTCACATTCGTATGCAGAAAAGGTTACAGCTATTGAGCTCTAGGCTTCAGGAGTCGCAAAAATTGGGAGAAAATATTGCTTCACAGCCATTGCAAACATGCACAAGTGCTGTAGTTGATGCTGTTGGTGATCAAATACTGTCTGTCAATTTGAAGAAGGAACATGAGGTATTACGTCAAGTTTAAAATCTTCTCTCCCTCTCTCTCTGGCATTTCTGCATTTGGATTTTGGCATAAAATGTTTGTTTCTTTATTATTATTATTATTATTATTATTATTATTATTATTATTATTATTATTATCATCATCATCTGAGTGTAGTATGTCAAGATACATGTAATGTTTAGAAGCTAGGCTTCAATTTACACATATCACTTATGCGATCCCAGGTTTGCCAAGAAAAGTTGACTGCAATGAGACAGACCTTGGACACATTGGATAGAAAAATTTTAAACTTGACAAAAACATTTCAAACGCGCTGCAAGATAAAAGCTGAACCAAGCAGTGCTGACACAATTGCCTTAGTTAATAAACACTTAACAGAGAAGGCGTCTTGCAGGCTCATCCGTCTAGAAGTGCAGGTGAGTATTTTTGCACCTTGAACTTCCACCAATAGTGGGTCTAGACCAAGTTGACTTTTGTTTATCTTGGCATATTGCTTCATTGTTTCTTCATGAAGTGGAGTCGATGATGTCATTTGTTAAGGAGACTGTCTGTCATATACTGGCCTGGAGTGGATAACTCTTTGCTACAAGTTGATTAGTTGTAATGAAAGCTAGCCAGTAGGTTGCTGACAACCCAACGTTCTTAGAGACAGAGAACTGTGTATTCTCAGATCTCTTATTCTGGTATTATATATTGTTTCCCCGTTCTGCAGATGTATGTAGTACAAAGTGTGAGCAGTGTCAATGGTCAGCACAATGTTGTTCTCAACTACCTTGACTTCGTTACCCAGAGGTTTATTTCTTTTGCTCATGATGTTCAAAATGAATTTCTGCTTCCTCTCACCTTCTCAATTTGTGGATCTTGTGTTAAAATTCGCAGCATAAAAATCCTTGTTGGTCCGGCATCAAGTGTCTCAATTTCATTTAAATTGAATGAGACCAACATCATTAAGGTGATCTTGATTCAATTTTATTTGGTTTGCTTTCATGTCTTTACATTCTCACTTCTGATTGTATTCAATGTGAAACTGATTTTTCTTCACAGAATTTCCCAAATATGGATGCTTGCGTAGCATTTGCATATGTGTTTAATGCAGAGACTACTCGCAAGTACATTGGCTCTAAAACTTTGCCACAGGAAACCCAAGTAAGTAAAAGTTGTACCTTCTTAAAGGAGGTGAAGATGCAAAGTGCTTTTGTTGTGCTGTTTCCGGTTTCTGGAAATTTAGTGGCTACTTTGCATCTGTCTGAGGTGAATAAAACTGTTTCCTTTGTATATAGGACCTTTTTTTTTATCACATTCCTAAGATGAAGGCAAAACAGTTGAGCAGAAACAATGAATCCACTGCCAACTGCAATAGTTACTTGGGCTTAAGAATGATGTAAATACTGATTGAAACTTGAAAAACAGTGTTGTCTGGTTACTCATGTTTAAGTATATGGATCTTACTCCATATGTACTATATTATTATTAATATTTTTGTTTAGAATCAAAATCAATGAAAATCGATTTGTTGACATGGCAAAATATTTTGATTTTTATCTAAGCTGAAATGAAATAAATCTTTCAATATTTTGTATTTCTAGAATGTATATAATATAGGTGGTTGGAAGTACATTAGATGTCCAAATCACGTTATGTTGTCTTTTATTCTCCAAAAAAATTCACCAACTTTGGGTTTACGTTTTTTTTTTTGCCCTGCTTTTTGGTTCCATTTCCGTTACCATGTGGAAAATTGTACCACTGATTAAGTGGCATTATTAGGAACTGGATTGTTTATTTTTATTTTTTAAATAATGTTACCAATTTGCAGGTAACTAGTTCACTTCTGGGTAACCTGCTTGATTTGGTTGATGAGGTACAGTCAGTGCAGATGGTGCTTCCAGATCTGACTCAATCGAGTTTTTGTTCACCATCTGGTAAAATATATGGAACACATGCATGTTCCCCAAACAATATGTTTGTATGAAACTATATGGAGCTTAATATGCTACTGACATGTTAAGCTATTCCCTCCTAATACATTTCTCGATATGTGATGCCAAATTTCATTCACTTAAAGATTTCATCAAAATTACCGAAAAATATTAAGCAATAGAAAATAGTTTCTGAATATGTGAGTTTCCATTGCAGCCGAGCAGCTTCATCTCGTGCTTTGTTTCTTTAATTTCACTTCTGGGCGGAAGGTGAATCTCACTCTTGATATATCTTGCTTGAAACGGTTTGCTCCATTCCCTTCTATTATGAATAATTGCTATCATCACCATTTTAATCAATTACACCCTGGATGCTATGTGTAATAAAATACAAAATTGGTATTTATATGGTTTTTTTACTGCAGCGGAATTTATCCTTCTGAGATTGTCCCACTTCAATTGGCCTCGCCTGGAGACCGTGATAAAGCTTTGTCCACTTCAACTCAGCCAATGCTTGATGACATTAAGGAGGCCGTTAAGGATGTTAAAACCGGTTACATGAGAGTTTTACGTCTGTGCAAGTGTGTTTCCCAGGTGGTTCGAGCTTCAACTCTGTAAAAACAGAGCTCACACTAACATTTGGTTAAAACACAGTGCATTGGCTGCTTGAATTATGTGAGTATTTTTTGGTTAAATGGAATGTGTTCGGCAAGGAACAACAGCAAATGTACTTGGTTTTGAATGTATTTGGGCTAGGGCTTATCGGGTTTTCGGGCTTTTTTTTTGGGGAAAAAAATGTGAGTGAAAGCCATGAGAATCGAGTGAGATCTTGAATTCACGTGTTCTGTTCATATTTGGTGGAAAAGTTATTTGTCCTTAATCGGTTTATGTGATTGTCGTGTTGTGTTTAATTCTGTTCTTACCTACTGTGTTACTTGTGATTGGAGCATTTCAAGCATAGTTATTAAATAAATTTTCGAATTTGAAGCTCTATAAGAACTTTATTTATTATTACTACTATTAAAACATACTTTTAGGCGTACAGACTCATTGAAAACTGCTTTTGAACTAAGTAGAAGTTTGTTGAAACTTTAGATTTGATATGATTACTTTATTTCACCAAATCTTTGATCCTTCTTTGACCTTTTGATTGAATCAAGTGATGTAATCGAATACATGTCATCATTTTGTTTTTGAAGTGCAAAACTAACTCATCAATTATGGAGATCATATTTAATATTAAGATTTTTTTCTCCGCCATAATGTACTCATACTCACGTGTCGATCATACAAAGTTCATATCTTTCCTTGGAAGCCACATGCTTCTTGACTCTTGTTGTCTTAAACTAAAAATAATTTAGTGTATTTTTTCTTTGTAGGTGGTCTACTTTACTGTGGAAAAGTTAACATGAATAATTTATTGATACATAATCTAGTCTAGACTAAATACAATTGTTACATGTGTCAGGTACGAATATTTATAGATAAGACATTTGATGACTCCATCGAATTTCTATAATTTATCATGTGTGGTCTGGTTTCTACATTGATTTGATTTCTGTAAACATTCATAAAAGCAGATTATTTTTAGCCAAAATCCGATTATTAAAGATTGTCTTCTCATTCTTTCGTTATATGATTTATTTATTGATGTCTATTATTTAGCAACAAAAAAATTTATAAAAATAATTTTATACTACATATAGGCACTAAATATTGTTTATATAATTTTGAAATGTACAAAAAAAATTGCATATTAAAATAACAGTTTTGCTATGGAGCATCGGATGGCTCGACTTATGGAGTCATCCACACTTATTAACCAATAGTGTATTGACACGTGTCCTACAATAAATACAATTTGGACGGGTGTCAATACATTAAGTGGTGGATGGCTCCATAAGAAACCATCCGATAACTTGATAGAATTATTGATTAAAATAATTAATTTTACAAAAAACTATGAGTGTTGGGAAAATATATATAGAATTGATTCGATCTTTGTTCTTCTTAATCCACAACCCAAGTAAATTTCCCTAGATTTGGCATATCCCACCTGTACACATTTGCCTAATAATTTATTGACCAGTACCACATTGCCTAATAATTCATTGACAATGTTTATATAATCTTAAAGGTGGGCAGTAATTTAAATCGTGCAACTATATTAGAATTAGATAAAGAAGGGTAATTATATTAGTGAATCTCCTAAAATAAGATAATAAATATAAGTATTTTTATTATATTATTAAGATAACCAGTATTTTCTCTAGTACTAGTTGTTCAATTTCAAACATATGATCCTATAGCATGATTAAACATCGAAAGTATACATAAAAAAGCATGCCCTTTAAGTCAAGACTCAAATTTATAACAGTGGTTGAATGTAACTTATACTTTATTGCACGAACATTTCAATTTTCAAAAAGTCATCATCCCTTTCTTTTGTAAAAGAGCTTGAATATTAAACAATAATGTACGTATAATCCAATCTCAAAAAAACCCTTTTACTGTACATACACCAAAAAGGTTTTCAATATTACATAAATGATGGACCTATAATATATTAATCCTTTATCCTTTATCCTTTATCCTTAATATAATCCTTTATCTATAATATATTAATATAATCTCAAATAATCCTTTATCCTTAAAAAACCACTCTTTTATTATACATACACTAAAAGGCAAAAAAGCTGTCAATATAAGAGCAATATAAGAGCTATAAACGAACTGAATATTCGCAAACAAAAGTTTGTTTGAGCTTGTTCGTGTTCGACAAAGCTCGTTTGTTTGTTAATCGAGCCGAGTTCGAACATAAAATTAAGCTCGTTTAATAATCGAACGAATACGAGCTCGTTCGCGAACATTCGATAATGTTCGCGAACATTAATTTAATATAATTTTATTTTATTTTTTATATATTTACATAATATTTTTAATAATAAAAATATTTATATTTTATTTTTTTATTTTCGAGTTCGAACGAATATATTTCGAGTTAATCAAACATATTTAAAAAGTTTATATATTAAATTATTCGAACACGAACGAACTCGAACTTTGACGAACAATTAAATGAACGAGCTCGAACGCGATCTTTTGCTCGAAAAATAAACGAACGAACACGAACACTGTTCGAACGTAAACGAACACGAGCTCGAACAACCCAAGCTTGATCTGGTTTGGTTCGGTTCGTTTACAACACTAGTCAATATTAAACACAGGATTTAGAGAAAACAAAAAAATCAAACATTTTGACTTGATAATACTTGTTGTTGGAATATCACTTGTGAGTTGTCTCAAATTGATTATGCAGGATTAATGAGCTTAGCTTAGAAGTCTAGTGGGTTACTCCTCCCATCACCAATTGGTTTTGGGATGGAACCTCACTATGGTGCACCTAGGTTCACCCTCTTATGGTGCGCTTCACCTACGTGAGACCGCACCCTCTTTCCCCATTTTAATTCTAATATGATATCACAGTAGGCCATAGTACCTGCAATGCCTCTCTCTACCGGGCCTGCTCTGGGCTTAGGCTTACTCGCTACCTGGTCCACTCTGTGGGCTTGAACTTACGAAGGACTCACAAGTGAGGGGGCGTATTAGAATATCACTTGTGAGTTGTCCTAGTGGACTACTCCTCCCATCACCCATTAGTTTTGGGATGGAACCTTATATGGTGCACTAAGGCTTACCCTCTTATGGTACGCTTCATCTGTGTTGGACTGCACCCTCTTCTCTCATTCTAATACTTGTTCATTATTTGATTTTTTGTTACCGTATTGCATCGAAGAAATAATTGGTACGGCTATGAAAATTAAACAAATATTTATATCGGATATCTTACTAAAACGTTGCATACCGTACGTCTGTGCAAAAAAAAATTATGTTTGCATAAATTTATTTTTAACTAAAATTGTTTTTCATTTGTTTCTCTTAATTTTAATTCCAAACTTAATATATGAGAAGATTAAAAATAATAATTGATAGTTGAAAATGTATTATAAATTTCAATATAATAAATCATTAATTTGACAAAAAAGATATGACTGAAATTAATAGTTTTACCTTTATTCTAATTTAATAATTAAAGCTTTGTATATTCAATTGTATCAATTTGCACCGTCTCCATCATTCAAAATCTTGAAATCAAAATATAAAATATTCAAACCGAATTAATCATCTCGATTTTGAAAAAGAAACAAAAAAAATCAAATTTTGATAATTTTCAAGAATTTGAGTGTGATTTTAATATTATTTTAAATCCCCAAGCCCAACCCCCTTTTACCTTCATTTAGTATGATCAGTCCATGAAAGTGCATGTTTCTCTAACAAAACTGCAAAAACTACAAAATCAAATCAAAACCATAATAGACTCTGTACTCCCAGACTAGTAGTAACTTTACATAAGATATTTTTATTTCTTGTTTGTGGGGTTGGGGGATAGTGGAAAAAGTGCAGCCTTTCTCTTTCATGGAGGTGAAGAAGGACCCCACATACTTTCTCCCCTCTGCACTTTTAATCACATTTATCAGATTTTTTTATTAATTTTATCTTTTGGAACTTCTGTCTGAACCTAAAAAAATCCAGTCCCACAAAAGTTTCACTTCACCTCATCTGCTGTTGTTGTGTGTGTGTGTCTGTTTGTGTGGGTGGGAGAGAGAGACAGAGAGCCCCTTCTGAAAAAAGGTCGGATCTTTTTAGGGTTTTAATGAGATATAAAGCAAAGCTGTACGAAGCTCATGTTCTTCTGTTTCCTTCCTGTTGATTCTCCAGTTAAAAGGTCGGATCTTTTTATGGCTTTGCGGCTAATTTATGTAAATACAACCGTTCTTGGTCGTTCTGTTTTATTTTCTTATTTTTTTTTCGTTTGTGCCGTTCTTTGTTGACTAATTTGGGGGGTGTTTAGATTCTCGAGATCAGACGTGATTTCCTCAATCCTTTTTGGCTTCCGTTGCTTTTTCCCCAATATTTCTGTGTATATTAGCTGGAGGTGTTGATGGGAATTGGCTGTTGATTTTTCCTGTCTTCAGCTGGATTTGTTTGAATTTTTTTATTGGTCAAGAGATGTTGTAGTTTTATCCATGTGTGTGGGCTCCTTTTGCATTTTAGCCTGTCAATAACTAACTAAATTTCCAACCTTTTCACAGCCCTGTTGAAGTGAAACAAGTTATTGTTCTTTCACTGGTTCTTTACTTTTTGTTTGGATGATTGATTTCCTTCGTGCGTGTGTTTGTTATGTAACTATATTTTAATATATCACATTAAAGAATTTGTTCTTTCAATAAAAATCTTTGGTAATAAAGTCATCTCACTTTCTGCATCTTTCTTGAATTTATCCTTCATCAGTCAGTAATATACTTCTACTTTGTTACCCAATTCTAGTTGAAGATTGTATTTTCTCCGATCCAATTATCGATTTTCAGCTTAGCGTGATTACCTATAAAACTGTTGCTGTATACGTCTTGTTGATGTTGAGTGCAAGGCATAATTCAACTTATGCATTTCATCTAATCAAAACTTCTTCTTGTGCCTTCCAATGCAGGCGCGGGTTCATCTCCGGCAAACTAAAAGATAGAGAAGAAGAAAAAAACGAAAAAGGAAAAAGAAAAATCCTTTTTTCACCAGTTCAGCTGAACTGTGAGTACAAAATTGTAAATTTGCAAAAAATATGGGATACCTTTGTGATTTTTGTGGGGAACAAAGATCCATGGTATACTGCCGTTCGGATTCCGCTAGCTTATGTTTGTCGTGTGATCGTAACGTACATTCTGCAAATGCTCTCTCTAAACGCCACTTGAGGACACTCATTTGCGAGAGATGCAATTCTCAGCCCGCTTTCGTTAGATGCGCACAGGAAAAAGTATCCCTTTGTCAAAACTGTGATTGGTCGGGCCACGCTGGCCCGAGCACAGGCCCGTCTCACAAGAGGCAAGCCATTCATTGCTACACGGGCTGCCCATCCGCTTCTGAACTTTCTGAAATGTGGTCTTTTCTGTTGGACTCGGGCTGTGAGCAGGGAATGGGCTCAATGAGCATTGCGGATGAAGGGCCTAAGGAGAATACGAATGATGAGTTTCATTTGGGGGAAGTAGGTGAATCAACGGCTGGGATCGAGTTGTTGCCAGGTGGATCGACTGCCTCAGCTATTCAAAAGGTTAGCTACCTTTTTTTATACTTTTTCTTGGCAGTTGAGTGGATTTTGAACCTTACTGCAAAGAACAAATATTTGGAGGTCAAATGGCAGCTTCTGCTTCGATTCTGCTTTATCTAATCAAAATTTGGATTAAAAACAGAAAAAAAAAAAGTCTTCTCAATGGAATGTTCTCTCTTAATTTAGTTAGTTTTCGGTTTTTTATTCCAAACCATTTCAGCTTTTGCTCCTGTAAAATGAACTTCTTCTTAAAGCAGAAGAGTTGACAAACACTTGTTACCCTCTCATATTAATCCAAGCATGATGATGTGCAGTCCTTATGGATTGTTAATTTTGTTTTTCCTTTTTTGGGTTTCCTTCTTGCAGGTTTCCATGTCTGGAGCTAAGGAAAGTGTTGCGTGTGATGATAGCTTTTATGATGATTTGATTATAGACGAGGTTGACCTGAGTTTTGAAAACTACGAAGAGCTTTTTGGTGTTTCTCTCGATAACGCGGAGCAGCTATTTGGAGATGTTGGTATTGAAGGGATTTTCGGGACGAAAGACATGTCTGAGTCACAGGGTGCTTATGCAGCTGAGGTATGAAAAAATCGTAAAAATAAAAACCTATTGCTTCTATATACAATCCTAATTGCCATTTGATAGTGCATAATACATAGTTTCTTAACATAGTGTGAATCTTTAAGTCTAGTAATCCTTTGTATAGCTATGTATGCATTATCATTTATCTTGTCAAAATTGAAATAATTCCCAGGGATCGACACTTGGAGGGTTCAAAATGATTCAACCAGCTTGCAGCAACGCAGCATCTGCTGACTCGGTTATGAGCTGCAAAACGGAACCCAATATATGTTTTGCAAGGCAAGCTTATTCGGGCCTCTCGTTTTCGGGCATTACAGGAGAAAGCAGTGCTGGGGATCATCAGGATTGTGGAGTCTCACCACTTATTATGTGCCATCCTTCAACGGCTCCCGAAAGTTCAAATCCTACTACTACTAGAACTGATGCCGTCTTGCGTTACAAGGAGAAGAAAAAGGCCCGAAAGTAAGATTTTCTCTTCATAACCGAAAAAAAAAAAAAAACATTTCAAAAACCCCTCATGACATTCATAGTAATACCATAATAAATGCATCATGAGGACCGTTTCAAGTGATTTACAAATCGTTTTTTTTCTTTTTATGATAATCACAAATTGGGCAATAGTTTTCTGAATAGCAGGTAATTGAAGAATCAAGTATAGAATCGAGTATTTCAACCGATTGAAGGACATTAATTATCTTTTCTTGTAACATTTTTGTTTCTAATTTTGAATGAATATATATGAAAAAAGGTTCGAGAAGAAAGTGAGGTATGCATCACGCAAGGCAAGAGCAGACGTGAGGAGACGTGTGAAGGGACGTTTTGTCAAGGCTGGTGATGCTTACGATTATGATCCCTTGATCCCAACCCGAAGCTGCTGAGTAAAATTCTCTCTTCCCCCTTCATTTTAATGGATCACAAAAAACAAATTATCTGGTCGAAACCTTTAAGCGAAAATGCTTACTTTTCTCAACTCTTTGCAGGAAGCTCCAAACACATTCATGATGGAAAAAAAAAAGGGTTAATTGCTGTTGATGAGAAAGAAGTTGAGTCTATTTATAATAATATATGTACATACTGTTGTAACTTCTTCCCTGATCGACCATATAGAACGAACAAGTTGGAATGAGATAGATTTTTCGGGAAATTGAAGGGAATAAATCGTGTTCAAAACAGAATAATGGATTAAAAGACCATAAACTATTCAGCAGCCGAGAGCTTATTTCCCAAGAGGACGTTGTATTTATAGTTTATTCTTTTTCTTGTTCAACGGGTCAAGACCTCCATTGTAGTTTTTGAGTGTGTATGTAAACAAATTGAGACCTGTTAATTTTGTAACTTAAATCCTTATAGTAGTGTGCCCCTCAATTTGGACAAAAATGGCTCAAATTTGTACATCATTCAGCTGCTTGCTAATAAACATATTTACATCCGTATTGTGCCTACATGCTTTTTTGAAGTGTTCGATTATGGGATCTATCAGTTTGTCTAAATATTTGATACACTCTACCAAATTCTAACAGAAGAACACTTGATTATTGAGCTATATTGTATAGTAATTGACCAAAATCCATACAGCAATTAGCCTGAAAGTACTCAATCAAATATCAAATAAGGTACGATTAAAATCTGTATCTTTACTTGTCAAGAAATGTTTTCAACTCTTGTAATAAATCCTTGTCTGAAAATAACATAATCTGTGCACATGACCACTAAATAAACAAAAAGCCTTTGATTGTACAAAAATATAGCATAGAACAGGATGATGACATCATCAAACTAGGGATCGTGTTACCCTGAATCTTCATCGGCAAATCATGATCCTAACTCTAATCTGGCCACGTACGTCTTCTCAAAAAGTTCTTTCGGACATTTACTCCATTTGAGTGAACAGTGTTCCTTCTGAATCTTTTAGCAGCTAATTAAATTACCTTAGTTATCATCTGATGAAGAATCCGACTCTGATTGTCTCCCAAAGTCATCAGCAGTATTCGGTTCCTATAAAGTAAGAACATATTTTAATACCGCCTGAAGATGTATAATCATCTACAAATAAAAATGCATCTAATTTAGGTAAAAATAGTATGTGAGGTGCGCCTTTCTGCAAAAAAGAATGAGATATTGCATACAAGCATTAACAAGGAAAACTATACTTTTGTGCTCTAAATAAAGTCTCAAAGACAGAAGCACAAACAGTATACTGAGACTATTTGATTGAAAACACTACCTGCATCTTATCCCAATCTTTCAATTTGGGGTTTGTTAGCATGTAATTGTCACGCAGAGGGGCCCACGCAGGAGCTTCACCACCAGAAGTTCCGACCTGCATATTTTTTAGGAAAAAACATATTTTTTTGGGGTTTAATTACTTTAATACACAATATTGTAATACAATAAATCCTAGTGTGTATTTTTGACAGAGAAAAAAGTGAAAGAAGACCTTAATAGCAGTCCCAGACGATTGAGATGGTGCCTTGCCCAACTCGGAGAAGAAAGCTTCCTTACGCTTCTGCTTTATTACTGTTTGATCACATATGAGTATATGCATTACAACAGGGGATTAAACACAAATAGAAACTAGATTGACTTAACGTCAGAAGGAGGCCTTTCCATAAGTGCAATTGCAATTACAGAAATAGACCCTAAAGCACCAAACATGTATAACATTAACAGCTGCCAGTGGAGCAACAAGCAAGTCTTGGTTTTTGGCAAGACAATTATGAGCCCCAGAAGTAGCATGCCAAGGTTAAATTTTGTTACCATGACTTCACTGAGGTATGGAGTATCTCAGCAAATAAATATCATTCTCACCAGTCACCATAAGATAATATCATTATATAAAAACTTAACCAATTGCAAGGGATGAATGTACTGTATAAGGCACATATAATTTCACCACTAAGAAGGTATACATGTCCTAATCCACCTGTTATTCGGCTCATTAAAATACTGCATTTTATAGGATGACCATGTATTCTAGTGCTTCTTCTATTAGTGAAGTTTCTAGAATTTTTTTTTTTTTTATCAAACGGCGCAATGCACCTTGGGTCGCTACGGAAACAACCTCCTTGTATAATTACAAGGGTAAGGTCAGCATACAACTGACCCCCCAGACCCCAACCTGTTGGGAATATACTGGGTATGTTGTTGTTGTATAGGATGACCATGTATTGACCATCTAAATCTGGAGATGCAGTTGACAAAAGTTTTTCAGTAGTCAGTAGACATCCCAGAGTCTTGGACTCTCTTACCATTATATTTAAACATCCTATTTTCCTATTTACGGCCATAAGTCACTGGATCCATTATTAAATATTTCTAACCTTGACAAACAACTCCAACACCCTCTTCTATAGGACTTCTATGCTTGCATCAAACCAATAAAAGACAAAAGCTTTTATTTCGAGCCAAGTATGGAAGAGGAGGCAAGAAAAAAGAAATGTGAACTTACTGAGCCCAAACATTAATGAGCAAATGATATCTTATTAAGATGCAAAAGACAAACCTACTTCTTTACAGAGCTTAATGAAAACTTCGAGCAAACTAAGTACAACTCATAGGTTCCGAAGATCTGATGCAAAGGAACCTATCACAAAGCACAATGCAGAAGTCTGACACAGGAGCCTAAGTTCTATAGGCATACCCTTCTCATCTTTTGATCTCGACATATTTAAACCTCTCTGAGCACTCTGTGCCTTGTTTACCTGCATGAAGTACAGTATTCTCAGACTCAGAGTATGGTTCCTCAGATACAAACAGATGAGATCAAATAACGCAAATGCAAAGTAAGAAGTAACTTACAGCATTGAAAAGCTTGACCACTGATCCTCGAGCATTACAAAACATATGTGCATAATGGAACCACAATCAGACATCCGCTCACTGTATCACAAATAATCACAGAATACAACAATAATCAAGAAAACAATGTATACCTCCTTTCGTCGCCACTCCTAATAGATGCTTTTCGTGGGCATCCAAGTAGTTTTCAAGCTTGACATGTCCCTTTTCTGCTATCTTTTCACAGCAAAAAAATAGCAAGCAAAACAAAGGTACAAAATGAACATTGGATACACTCTATCGTAAAACCAATAAGAAATTCACAAAATGACCCAACAGACAACCACATAAACACACACACAAACACACAGAGACTGAGAGTACCAAATGCTTCTCTTTCTTCACTACCCCCTTAGCTTTCTTCTCAGCTTCTTCTTCAGCAAGCTTCTCAGCTATTAACTTCTTATGAGCAGATAACACAGGACCCTGTCAAACACAGAAAATCCCATAATCACCACTCTCTCTCTCTCTCTCTCACTCTAAACTCACAGACAAAAAAGATGAATTCATTCCAACCTCAGCTTACCAGTACATCTACATCGCCCCCACTCTTCTTAACAATCTTCTTAAATGCCAACTTAAAAGCCTTAATGCCCTCCGCGAATTTCGTAACACCGGGCTGAATCCCACCATTTTCATCTTCTGAAACTTCTTCTGGCTCAGACCCTTGATTCTCCTCTTCATCATCATCCGATAGCTCATCCCCAAAATCATCATCCCTTTTCATAAACCCGGTTTTAACTCCAACTGAACGTCCCGGCTCCGGGAGCTGCTCAACATCTTCATCTTCGTCTTCTTCAACTTCGTCTGAATTGTAATCCCTAGCCCTTTTCTGAAACAATTTTCTCATTTTCTTATCAACTTTAACCTTTTTCTCTGCTCCGGGAGGCATCACCACTCTTTGCCTCTTTTTCGCCATTTTCCCCTTCTTTTTCCCAGATTTCCTTTTCTTTCCTCCATTGGTAACATCAAAAGACTGCTGTATTTCCGCCATTACCTTCTTCGTCAGTGCTCCGACCAAAAATTGCGTTAAATTTCACCCAAATATGAGGAGAAAGAAAGCTGTACAGCAGTAGGGTTTTAGGATTTTGCCTGTGGATGTGGTCTTAGAGCCAAAATATAGTGGTCTTCGGCCTTTATCCTTTATTTGTAAGGTTGGACTTTAGGCCTGCTATAGCATCCCTCTTATAAGTTAATTTGTGTGAAGATGTAAGTCCAATCAAGTTTATTAGATTAATTTAGCCCACGAGCTCAATGGGTCGGGCCTAACAGATTACCTATATTCAATACAAAATTTGTTGACCACACAAAATACATGCGAGTGTATGTGACAAAAATTCCATCATGTTTTTAGCCAACCCACAGGGAACTCACACTTGCTGGCAGTGAAGTTGATGTTTAAACAAAGTAGATTGTGATGCACTTAGCTAAAGTTAGGATTTTTATTGATAAAATTATTTTGCTTATTGTTGATTCTTGACAACCTTGTGGATTCACAAGAAACTTGCACAAAACAGCTAACTTTTTATGGTTATATTTTCTATTTGTAAATCATACATCATGGAGTTAAAAATATTAGGGAAAGAGGCACAACATAATTATTTCTTTTATCATATTTTTCAGCATATCTAATATGTAATATGGGTGATGATAAGGAAATTAGGATGAATCCAACTTCACCCCCAATATTAAGGAAGATGCTAAAGAACAAATTAACATATATATGGTCTAAATTTCATCCCACTGCCAATAGGCAATAGTTGGTTCCTACTTGTTTAATCAACACAAAGAAGAATGTAAGAAAAGATTCAGCTAGAATTAGCCACATAAAATAGCTACTATAAATAATAAAAAAAATAAAAAAGTGGGAACAGGTAGGTGGGTGTACATGGAAAAATTTCCCTAAATTTTGGCAGTGTAAAAACAAACATTGACGGCTCTTATTGTTCCCATTTCTTGCACGTTCTACACTACCAGAAAGAGAGATTGGAGAAATTTTTTTGCTACAAGACAGGACAAAGGTCACATGGGTAAGCCATTAAAGTGAAGAATTTTGGTGGGGCGCACAGTCCATCTAGCAGCAATATTAAAAAAAGGAGTGATCTTTAAAGAAATACAAAAGAAGTTCGCATTTATCTGTCAAGTGTCGCCAACGCAGCTCAAAATTCTTCACCTAAATACTTTCTAGCACAATCTGAAGGCTTCCAATCTTTTCTGGAAAAAGTAACTTTCTTGTTTGACAATCTCTCTGCTGTGAGTTGATCTGAAATTCATGGGTCTTTTATTTCCTTTAAATCCAGCACTTTTGCTTAATTGTTTTTTTCCCCAAAAAAGAAGCACTTTTTCTTGGTAGGTTTTCTGGGGTGTAGGTTAGACTCTTTACTTTGCATTTCTTGATGGGTTTTTCTTTCTTTTTTCCCCTCTTTTTGTGTAATTTTGCCTTCCGGGAGGTTTCTGTTGTCCTTGTTGATTAGATGGTGATGTTTGCTTTTATTGTTCTTTGCTGCTGTTGAGGTGCCAGTTTTCATTTTCCTTTCCTGAAAGCCCTGATCTTGTATTTATACCTATCATTTGATATTAAAAGTTAACTGCTATCTGCATCTATATGGGTTCAGAGAAGTTTTATGATTCTTTTTCTCTATGACATTTCCAGAAATAGCTGAGTACAGATGTTCTTTAAATTCATAAATTGCCAAGAGGATGTTTTTGTTCTAAGATACAACACAGAAATAAGCATTTTGTAACATGAGAAGTAGAAATCAAGTTAAACCTCATGGCTAGTCTTTGCAATTATCTTCAACAAAAATGGGAAAGAAGGAAAGGAAAAAAAGAAAAAGAAAAAGATGATTCTTGGACTTTTGTTTCACAATATATGGTATCATGCAATGATTATATAGGATTGGGCTGCAGGCAAGATACCTGACTGCTTATTCATTTGTGGGCATCTGTTTATTTAGCCCAAACTTTGAATTCGAGCGCGATCTTCTTGATTTCTAGTTTATGAACTGAATGATCTGCTTGGTCTAATAAATCTGATATATAGGATGTTGTCTGTCAGAAGCTTAATTTGGTAGTGTTTGTGTTTGTTGCCTTGCAATTAGTTTATAAACTGAATGAATTGTTTCCTCTTTCTTTTTACTGACTCAAAATTTTTTCATTTGCTTCATTAGGTCCCAAAACCCTAAAACAATGGCTATCTCATCCTACCCAACCCCAGCCGAGGCCGGCATACTCTGCCTAATCATAGCAAACATGGCAATGTCGATTTCAGCCGTGAAAGAACTCGTTTGCTCGATTCTTACCACAATTGGCATCCACATGTCTTCGTGTGATGAGCTCTCGGTCGAGTCCCTCGACCCATCCGAGTGCCGCATGAGCCCCTCCGAGTCCTACATGGACGATTTTCGGCGCCAGATTCTGACTGTGAGATATGACTCGGTTTTCCCATGTGGGCCCGAGGGGCAAGAATGCTCGATCTGCCTGTCGGAGTTTGACCGGTCGGCTGAGGTCAACCGCTTATCGTGCGGCCACGTTTTCCACAGGCCGTGCCTCGAGAAATGGCTGAGGTGCTGGCGCATGACGTGCCCTCTCTGCCGGAACTCCATGATGCCGGTCGAAGAAGAAGCAGATGCTTGCCCTATGTGAGCTTTTTGCTGAAACTGCCCCTAATCTAATATTTAATTGCACAAAAGGTCCCCCCGATTCATCTTTTGGGTTTTTGTTTCTTCGAATTTCCCCTAGAGTCGAGACCTTGATGGGCACGGTTTTTTCCTTTTGGCCAAAGTTTTTGGGGTGATAGTTTGCAATTTGAATTATACTTAATGTCATCTCCTTCTGAAGGAATCTTTGGGTTGAGAGGAGTTCTATTTTGTACAGTATGCATTTGTAAAAAAGTTGCAAACAAAATTCAGAATGTGTAGCGTTTATTGCGCTTATGTTTTTTTAGGTGCTGGTGTTATGCGTCCTCCTGTAGTGACGGGTTCGGCTCAACTGATTTGTATGTTTTGCTTGGAATTTACGTATATTGTGAAAGCCTGATGGAACCTTATTTTGATGCGATTATCACTATTGTTCTAATAGCGTTTATAATGCCGTAGCTTGCTCTAGCCTTTACTGTGATGCAATCTATAATTTAATCTTATGAGGAACTGTGTTTTGATATTCTGCAAAAGGAAGTGATCAATTCTCAGCAGTTCCATCTGGTAGAAGCTGAGAAGCTCTTTATCTCTGTTGAAAATCAGCCTTCTTTAAACTGTGTGTTGGGTTCAAAGAGTGGGTGTATCTTATAAAATTGGTCTTGTTTAAGTGATTATTTGCTTAAATTATATTCAAATCAATGAGGTTTTTATGTAACTTTTTGTGAATGTTTGCATAAAGTAAAGACTGAATTGGATTGGTTATCCGTGTGAAATAACTCTCCAATCTAAGGCAGTGAGATAGATTTGGGTTCATGAGAGGACAAGTTCCAGTAAATTTGTATGCCGAACAACAATTTGCCAGCATATATGGCTACCTAATCTCAACATATTGAATGTATATCAAACAAAATGATATAAATCCCAAACACACCACGCAGATTTAGAAAAGGTGGAAATTTTGAGGAAAAGCATGTTGTAAAGAGAACTTTAGCTATTTACTGTTCAAGATAACATTAGCTATTTACTGTTTATGACTATTAGAAACAAGGGCACACATTAATTACATGGGAAAAATCAGCAGAAGCTCTGTGTATCAAAAGTTGTCCAAATTGTTGCAATATTTATCTTCATTCCTATGAGGAAATGTTGAAAAGTTGTGGCATTTGCTTGTAACCAATGGAATTCAGCTTCATTTCTTTCTATGTACCCAATCTGAGTTTGCTGTAAAATCCTAAATATTAGGCACACGTTTTTGCTATTATTAAGGTAATTATGACCTTGCCAAGGGCCACCAACAGCACAAATTTAAGCAAACTTCAATGTACAATAGTCTAATTACCACAACATATGAACATACATTTCAATCTTCTTATTTGATATGTCTTCCCCCTGAAAACTCAAATGAGAAGCTGTTAAACGTAACTTCTCTCTGATATCATCGCTATACTTGACGAAACAAAGAAAAATAATCGTACGCATTTCCCCCTTCATATTATCGAAATTGTCCTCCCATCTTCTCCAAAATACTCACTGACCCCTCACCCCCTTCATAACACATTGTCCACCCATCTTTTCCAAAATACTCACTGACCCCTCAAACCCGAGTTTTCGAATTCCAGCCAGTAGTAACCTGCGTGTCTTTAATCTTCATCATATATAGCAATATTTACGAACGGTTGATTTCCAATCATCATATACAGCAATATTTACGAACTGTTGATTTCCAATACACTGAAATCAGTAATCACTTGGAGTTGCAGCAAACAGAAAGGGCATATGTACAGTATATATTAAGACATTATTTGTCAATGCAGCAGACATCACAGGAAGACTGCCTCATGAGGCAATTAATGAACAAAAAACTCACTGTTAATAATAATGATTGGAATCAGATAAACCAAATATATAAAAGTGAGACTACCACCAAATACTAATAGCAACAAAAGAAACAAATAGACCCTGATTCTTAAATGTACCAAAGTTTCATCAAAAGGAAAGGTTTCTTAACTTGTAACCTACCATAATGAAATAAATAAGAAAGAAAGAAAGACAAAAGAAAACTTCTCAAACCAACAAACAAAACATGGCAACTCACTGCAATATCACAATCGAGCACTTTAACTCTAACTAGAGGGAGCACATGTGTTAACCCCGTCCTTACAGTCCCTGGTGAGATCATTAAACGTCTCGATTTGCTTCTTGCCCCTCAAGAATACCTCGGTATCAACTTGAACCCTCATGTACCCATCGAACTCGACTGGGTTCCCGTTATTGAGCTTAGCCATTTCGGAATGCCAGTCGCTGTTTGAGTCCCAGAGATCCTTATAATCATCGAGAAAATGGGTAGTGTACTTATCCTTCAACGGATCGAAAAAGGAAGTGTCGGGCTCGTTGGTCGCTATGTATAAGTTCCTCCCATCCTCGATTTTGTACTTCAAGGTCGATAAAAGAGCCTCGGGTGAAGTGTCCCTATCAAGATTAGGCCATAATTCTTTGTTGCTCGCCTTTTCACCTCGTTCGACATGAACTGAGTCGAAATCCCAATTCAATTTGGCGGCAATAGCAGAGGCAATATCCAACAACCGTCTCGATTTCCAGATCATACTCCACGGCCGTTGGATCACGCTCTCTGTCTCCCCCTCACAGACCCTGTACCAATAGTTATCTGGCTCCACAGTCCCGAATTTCCTCATGATAACAGTATCCTTAACATCTGCAAGCTTCATGGGTGTAATTCTGAAGTCCTCCACGAGATGTAGGCTCAGCTTATCCTTCTTCTGCCACTTGGCCCAATCGGACCAGAACTGATTCTGCTCCAAAACGGAGGCCGAGTCCATCAAATGCTCAAAATCAAAGTAAAATCTAAAATCCTTACCCTCTTCGTCTTGACCGGACGAGGTGTGGATTTTAGACAGGCAAATACTCAGATCCATGACCAAAGTCCGGTTCAAATACTGTGCCTCCCCAAGCATACACATGAAACTCCATAGATACTGGTTCATGCTCTTGCACCTGTCCCCACCACCTGAATATATCAAATACTTGCCTTGACTAAAAGAACTTTCTGATTCGATTGTGGGAATCGCGTCATTTACAGTCTCGCCAACCTCCGGGAGGGAAATCGCCTTATCCTCGATCACTGCCGGCACCTTTTCGTACCCCTCGAACACCTGTATGTTCTTCTCTCTTTTCCTTCCCTTCCTTCCTTTTTTCTTCCTTGCATTCGCACCTGAATGATAGTCTCCGATCCTGGCCACAGTAACAGTACAGTTCTCGGATCTCTCGAGCGTGAAACTCCGGTAGTCTTTATAAAAGGCTGCGGCTTTACCTTCCTTGGGCCTGAACCGCCAGGCCATGTGGCACGAGTTGGGTTCATTCCCCGGGACAGGCTTTCCGAAACGGTAGAAATGGATGTCCTTGAACTGCTCGATGGTCCACCTCATCAACAGATGGAAAACTTCGGGATCTCGGCAGTTGATCGGGTCGTCATTCTTGCAGACGCGGGCCTCGGCTTCCGGATCGGGCTCCTTCTGCTCGTCCTCCACCACTGACATCGCGTTGTCAACGTCGGTGATGTTGATGAAGGAGTTGAAGGCGGTCTGGTTGGCTGCGACGAAGTCCTCACCGGTACGGACGACGCCGGAGTCGGATTTGAAAGTGGCGTTGGATTGCGAGGTGAGGAAGCTCGTGATTTTCGAGGAGGGGTGGAAAAGGGGGTCCTCCGGCTGGTAGGTGGCGGCTATGATGGTGAAGACCAAGACGCCGACGACGAACAGGGTGAAGCAGAGGTTGCCGATCACGGACAGAGCGTTCGGGCCGAGATTCTCGGCCCGGAAACTCCCGTTTCGGTACAGAGTCAACGACGGCCGGCCCAACATCTTTCCTTTCTATACACTGATATAAAGGATATGGAAATCAAACAAACGGGAATTGAAAGCTCGAGGAGATTCGAATCGAGCAAAAACTGGATTTTTTCCCCAAAACTGGGAGTGTAACAGATCTGGTAGAGTGCGCGCGCGACTGTAGATGCAAAAAGATGTGTATGTAAACGCGAGTGGATTACCTCAATGCGAGCATAGAAGAGAGGCGATCAGCTCACAGGCATTCATCGATTTGCTTCTCTTTGCTTAGTTTGAGAGAGCGAGAGAACAAAGAAGCTAACTTTGAGGAGTGAAATTAATGAGTGATGACGAAAAACAGCAAGACTTTGTTGCTAAAATGAGCCGCGGGTGACGGCTTGGTTTTGTGCAGCGAGCGCCTTGTTTGGCAATCACTTAAATTGCTTGTCTAGAAGCTGGCTTTACTCGTTCAGGTTTTAATTAGTATAATTAAGGTTCATTTAGCTAACGTCTCAAGCTTAAATTTGATAAATAAAATTTTTTAGGATTTCCTAAATTTTTAAAATAATTGCCTATGCTCTAGTTCAACTTTTTAACCAGTCGAGTTCAAATTTTTTTAGGATACGTTTGGATTAAAGGATTTAATAAGGGATTTGAAATATATTTTTTTTACTTCCACACACTCCTTGAATGGATGTGTCAAAAATATTATAAATCAATTATCTAGCTCGCATTGACTCGCGGTGGTGATGAACCTAAATGATTGTAGACGACGTGTTTGTCAACGGTGATAAAACAGTGAATTTCAAATGACTAAATTTGAATAGTCATTTGAAATTCTTCAAAATAATGACTAAAAATATCTAACACAAATTTAAGATCCTCCAACTTCCGTTATCATCCCAACATGCATAGGGATTTGAACTTGTAAATTTAAAATTTATAAATTTCAAATGAAGGGATTTCAAATCCCTCAAAACAATCGTAGCCTTAATGACTTTTTAACTTAAAGATCTAAAGATTCAAACTCCATTGATCCTGTATAAAAAAACTCTAGTTTTGGTCTTGTTTACATCTCCAAAAACACCAATTTGTTTATTAATTTTTCAAATTATAATCCACACCTTGATAACATGTAAAATGTAAAACCGTAAAAGTGAAAATATCCTTCCCCAAGACATTTTTTTTTTTGGGATTAAAACAGCTCGAAGCAATTATGACGTAATTGGATATAAAAATTTTCAATTCATACTCAAAATTTAATTCAATTTGTCTATGCGTAAAATTATCAATATAATTAAATAATAACAATTAACCATTCTTATACATCACGTTAACTTTAACTCACTGTTCATCAACTCACATAATTTTAACTAAACATCATCTTTATTTTATTTTATATCAAATCAACTTTTATTATTTTAATTTAAATATTATTTTAATACAAACTCAAACCTTCATACATTTTTTTTTCAAATTAACTTAGTTAATCAAAATAATTCATATTAAATGGAAATTTTTATAATCAAATTAACCTAGTTAATCAAAATAATTCATGTTGAATGAAAATTTCTATATCCATGTACGCCCTTAGATTTTGCAATTGGTTTTTGTAAGGCTACCAAACATGTGCTTATGAAAATGTGGATAGTTTGGTTGATTTTAATGCTTATAATGCGCACTCGGTGCAAGTGAATATGCATTGTTTTGGTTTGAGATCTCTAGAATGCACCACCGACACATGACGATGGCAGCTTGCAGGGGCATAACTGTCATTTCCCCAAATCTGCAGCTATTATTTTGGCAATAAAGAAAAGAGTGCCAACTTGAATGATAACTTAAGTTACAACTCAAGTGTAAATGCATTATTTTTTAACTTTTTGATAATACATTTACACTTGAGTTGTAATCCAAGTAAGCTAAATAGCATTACTCTAAAGAAAGAGTATGTTTAGTTGCCATTCTATAATATAAACAATTGGTAATATAAACAATTGTTTTAATAAAATTAACCCAAGTCCACCTGCAACCTATCTAAAACCGACCATATGCACACGCCTGATTTTTCACCGTAGGATCACATCATATACACACATGAACCCATGCATCCAACGGTGAAAAGCCATTTCACCAAATGTAGGCAGTTTGCACAAATCCACCCAATAACACATCAAGCCAATCTGCCAAATCCACACACAAGTGAAAAGTACATCTTAGCTTATATGAATTACTTAATTTACTCACAGCATTAAATTCAAATTGATGCTAAGAGTTAAGATGCAAATTATACATATACAATGTTGCATATAAATGACATATTCTTTTCTTCTGCATTGGCCCATCCAAATGTCTACTGAGTGTCATTCAACTGCAGCACCACTGGAAACTACTGCCTTAGATGAGAAGAAAGAAATAAGAACATGACATAGGAAGATAGAAGATAACATTTATTCATATTGTACAAAAACGTTAGGCAGCATTAACTCATTGCTTTTCTTTCCCACAATCAAATAAGTGGAAGTTAATAAAGAAACTGGAACATACAAAAATAAGTTGATTTTATGTTCGACTAGTGAAGTTACAATACGTCAACACACTAGTCAATCATTCAGGAGCAGATAAACATACTGAAAGATAAAAACTTTGCTTACTTATACATTTTATAATAAGCTTAGTTGTACATTAACTCCTAGAAAAACAGGTAATATTTGAGAAAACCAGAAAAGAATTGCAACATTATCCGGGGAGGACCAAAACGTGAGTATCAATGTGCATGGATATGAGGAACAAAGTTATCCAGAATCGTTTTACTTTCCGATTTCAGTCGTTAGGAAACGATTGCTACAGAAAATACTACATTTACAAATATCTTTCTCCAATATTTTTTACCCATTTTCTTTCCCACAGCGTGATCTATGCAATTTAATATCTTAACAGGGTATAAGTAATTATAGAAGATAACTGATTTCTTCTTGTTTTCTCTTTCATTTAATTTTATAATTACGGCAAACTCAGGTGCAGGGGTAGTTTTCACCTGAGGTGTCTCCAAGAAGTGCAATTTGGGGTTAGATCAGCGCCAATATTGAGCCCAACGGTGGATAGTTTCCACCATTTGTGGGAATAATGCACTAACACTTTCGTTGATAAGATCCTGGAAAAAATGTATTGACTCCTCATCGTCCAAGTCCAACCGAAACTTTTCTTGTAGCTACAACAATTAAAACCAGGTCATACAATGGCCAAAAAAAAGAAAAAAAAGAAAAGAGAAGGGAGAACGGTAGAACAAATCCCAACAGAAGTACAGAATTAATGGAGATTTTCACCTTAAGAATGCCTTTCTCAGGATCAGAAGCAATATCGGGAATGTTTGAACCCGCCATCAAGTGAAAGAGATTTAATATTAGGTTACTCGACTTCCTAAGAATATTGTATGCTTCACAGCAGTAGGATTTGAACCTCGTGTAGTACTGACTGCAAGTGGAGAGTGAAAAGTGAAAACGTAAGAGAGAACATTTTTTGTATTCACTCGTGAAGAAATACTTTGTCCGGATACACAATGAATAAGTTATAAGCGACAACATAACAGACAGCAGCTCCAGTTCTCCTAGTTTTGGTTTCTATCTTTTCTTTTCCCCTTTTATTCTACTGCCAAAATATGCGAGCAGTTAAGCTCATTAATGTTGGCATTATTACAAAATGAACCCTTAAAATTTACTTATTACCAAAAAAGTGTTTTTAGATGATTATCATTCCCTATTGAGGGTGGAATTTATAAAATAAAACAAATTCAATATGTCATTTGTAAATTAGGGAAGTGGATGGGATTTTCTTCTATTTACATAAAGCCAACTGCATCTTTACAAAATCGACAATGATGCTAAAAACATGATGAGCAAATAGCTAAGCAGTCGCCAAACACACCTTTCAGCTCCACCCATAGCTTCGACCATTTCTTTACAAAGTTTCATAGGAGGTGGGAATGGCTTTGGATCCCGGCCGAGTATAAACCCGAAATCAACATGAAAAAGGCGGCCATCATCTTGTAGTAGCAAATTATCAAGATGCCTGAGGACCAGAAAGATTCACAATGCAAGAGCTTCATTTGCAAATGTAATAAAAATAAAGAATAAAAGCCCCAAAAATGATAACACCTCATCAAGCCAGTCTAATTTGGCATAGTTAGATGGGCACCTGTCACCAATGCCCAATATATATGTGATAACTGAATAACCAGCACAGCTTTTTATGAATGTTTCCAGACAGGTCGCTGTAATTCCAAAATGCCCATCTTCATCTGGGTGAAATTTTTGCAGATAGCTTGTAATACTTCGATGTTCTGATAGAATCTGAAATTGCATAAGCAATATGATAAAGGCAGACAACGAATGAAACAAAAAATCCAAAAAAAAAAACTAACTTCATTTTATCTTTCATGTGAGGGTATGCATATGCTCTCAATGTCTAACATTGCGAAATAACCATATATATGACTACCTGTGCCAATGATTTGGATGGAATGAATTCCATCATGCCTTCATCATGCCCTGTTGCTAATACTCTGTAAGGAGTCAAATGAAGATCTAGATTCTCCAATTTGAGCAATCTATCCATCAACGATACCATTTGAATAACCTGATTTTAATTTGACAAATTAAAACAGCTAAAGGCAACATTATTTTGTAATAAATGAAACTGTGAAACGGCATGGTGGCACTCACCAACTGGTCTTGTCTAAGGTCATCACCCTTCTTAAATATGATCTTGCAGCTTCCTCCACTTGCTGTTCGTAAAGCTAGACGCAAGGGATTCAAAGCACTTTTGAAGATTGATGATTCTGATGGTATGATCCCGGTTATAAGGACCCTTGGTGCCAGAGGAGATCGTGTTGGCTGAAAAAGTATATATTCTTCAAATCTCACAATACAAGTGGGGTATATTAGGGAGTAGCTGCAAAAACTAGCCTCGACGTTTTACCTAATTAACAAATAATTATATAAAACTGTTTCAAATTTACCGATACCCCTCCAAGGTGTTACACACAGGCTTGGGGTTTGCATTTCCTTATAAATACTTCCAGATTGAAGGGTAAAGTATGCAAATAGAAAGAGGATATATGTAATTTGTAGAAATATATATAGTGACCAGACTAAAACCTGAAGGGAATTTTGCAGTCCACCCTTGTGTTTACTTTGATGTAATCAAATGACAACAAAAGATACAATCTAGTTTATCTAGAACCATACAGGCAAAAAAGATTATCAATTGGTGAGTACCTCATCGAAGTACGTTAGCTCGCTATGAAGCCCAGATAGAAGCTGCCGAAGCTTTTCAATCTTCTTCTGGGTTCCACCCCTTACATTTCTCACCTCTCTCATGATGGAACACAACTGTGCAGTCAACTCGGTTTGACGCACAAGACTTTGCCAAAGCTTAAAACCATCTTCATCACCATTTGCTGAAGACCCAAGCTGAGGTTATGCATCATAGTCAGTCCACATGTTTATCAAAAGAAAAACAAGAGAAATATCTGTAAGGAGAGGAGAAAGGAAGCATGAAGACCTCAGACCTTTAACATACTTTCTTCCAAGCACTCGTAGGTGCTATAAAACCGTCTTGCATAAACAGGATCATGGAGCTCCACCGCCACATACCACCGTAGAAAGCTAGCCAAGTCAATATTACATAATGCTGCCAACAAAAACAGAAACGAAGATTCAGACAATCCTTTTGAGGAACTATGAAGTTCTCACAGCTTGTTAGAAAATATATATACTTCATTTGCATCACTTACAGCGTTGAACAAGGAATTGACTAAGGCGAGACTTGTCAGAACGTTCAAACCGAAGAGCTTGAACTAACTGAAGTAAGTAGCACTGGAGCTCTTCATCATCAGCCCTTTCAAGAACACTCACGGCATATGCACGGACCTGTCCAGGTTGATAGCATTTTGAAGATCCAGATACAATATGAATGATCCACAATTGCTCAAAAAACTGAGTACAAATTTAAGAACTTCTGATAAATTGATGCATCGACCAGATAATCAGAGATACGCTTCTCATTAAAAGTAGAAACTAATGTTCTTTTTTTCTCATTTGTGATCATAATCCAACACAATACACGGAAAAAACAACCAGTCACCATCAATTCACAAACTATATCTCTATGAACGTGCAATCAGATTCCAATACAAAGTTCTTAGTCCACTATTATTACTGCCGGTCATTTCATAATAAGAAGTAAATCAAATACCATATATTTTTAGCATATATTCTAGTTTGCTGAACTATGTCCTAGGTGGCATGAGTATATTTAAGTTACATAAGCGATCAACCATAATCTAAAGAAATCCGGACTCTGTGCAGAAGAAAAAATAAGTGTAAAAAATTAACCTCTTCACTCTCAAAAACTGGAGATAGAAGCTCCAATGCATCACAGACATCGATTGTCTCCCACTTGCCCATGAGTTCTAGTGCCTGCTTGGCTTCCTGTAGACAATAACAAATTAAAGTGCGAAGGAAGATTATATAACAGCAAAGGGAAATTAAGCCGACAAATCTAGATAAAGTGATAAAGAGCAAAATCGAAGATATAACTACTAGGCATTAAGGGTGTGGTTGGATATAAACTTAACTAGTAAAAAACCAATCAAAACTCAAATTTAACTCAACTATAGCCCAACCTCACTACCCTCAAAATTATCAATATAATTAAATAATATCAACCAATCATTCTTACACACCACATCAACTTTAATTCACTATTCATCCACTCACAGAATTTTGACTAACCATCACTTTCAATCATTTTTCTCCTACTTTTACATCAAATCAACTTTAATTACTTCATTTCAAATATTGTTTTAATTTAAACTTAAATTCCCACTAACAACTAACCAACATACCACATTTTTCAAAATTAACTATGGTTAACAAAAAAACCAATCAAATCCATATCCAATCACACCCTAAGCGACTATGTATCAGCTTTTAGGAAATTTTACCTGGACATCACTCCATTCTACACAGCGCAAAAATTTTGTCAATGCCCTTTTTTCAGACATTAATGAAAATCGAAATTTCCAAAGTAGTTGCTTCTCTTCTCCAGTCAAAGTCCTTGTTGGAGGATATCTTAATATTCTTTGAATAGACCTATTAAAGATCAGATACATTAGCTGAGTAGCAAATTGGAAAAAATTGATCAACATTATGAAGAAACAATTCACACATGGTGTGCCATTGGAAGAGGATACATGCAACTTTCTTGAAGAAAAGACATTAGGTATACGGTTTCAGAATTCAGATAACTTAATCAGCAGAACACTGAAATTTACCAAAAAAAAAAAAAAAAAAAAAAAAATGANAAAAAAAAAAAAAAAAAAAAACGCTTCAAGTTAAATCTATAATTAAGCTTACTTCCTTTCTGTTGAGCTGGGTTTAAGATCTCTATCGATTATGCCCCGGTTTAAACTTCTGGCCAACTTTAGTTGCTTGTGCTCAGAGGGGTTAATTTTTCCGAGTTCAGGATCCCACACAGTGACAAGTTCATTAGTTGAAGCTATTGGGGATGGAATCAAGAAATTTGCACCAGATTCCTGCAGACCAAAGTAATAATTAAATTTTGGTAACCAAATAATGAGGTAACAATAACAAATATTAGTGTTTNCAAAAAAAAAAAAAAACTCTTCCAGCTCAGCAGGTGTTTGTAGGTTTGCTATGGTAGACTATATGTTCTACATGAAATTCAAACCCAACGGTTTACAAGAAAACCAAATAGCATGCTTTTTACCTATGGAAGTTCAATGTTGCAAAGGAAATAAAGACAAATGGAGTCACAAGATTCATTGATAGATTTTAAATGCAGCAGCATCCATATATATAGGCTATAGCCATGGAATTCAAATAATATTTAGAACATTCAAGAGGATCAAGAAACCCTACAGGCACTAAAAGGTACCTGGAAGACCACTCGATGTTCAAAGCTGCAGAAATCAACGACAACGTACAAATGGGAACCCCCCTTTTTTATGCTTTCGCGTTCCTTGATTTTCTCCATGGCTTTAAATGCAAGCCGGTCCAGCCAGTCAACTCTTTGAATTTGTCCTCTCTCATACTTATTCACAAGCTTCTCCAAACGTTCTAATTCTCCTCGCTCCTCTTTAGGGACCTAAACCGACCCAAACAACAACAACAACAACAACGACATAGCCTTTAGTCTCAAGCAGTCGGGGTAGGCTAGAGATGAAACCCAAGAGAACCATCGGTAAAAAATACTGAACCGACCCAAACGTTTAACATAAATACTGAACGGCAAGCTATCATTTAAATTGGAATATTCCGTACTTTTCCTGGTGTTGTTGTGTTTATAGAGCCATCTGCTTCTTTACCCGCCCAAAGTCTGAGCTTATGCTTCCCAGTCTTGAGCTGTTTCTTCATGTTAAACAGATGAATTGTCGCCCCACCAACCACTTCCTCATTTTTCCCACACGAAACATCATAGACCTATATATATATATACACACACACAATACCAGTTAACACTCCATTAAAAAAATAATGATAACAAAAAAATGTTTTATGCCAAATGTGAATCACAACACTGAAATTGTAACTACTTACCGTTAGGGCAAGTTGTGAATTTGCAGTCAAATCACGATATTTGGTACTCAGAGTAACAAGTTCATTCCAACAATATGACGGTCCAACGGATTCCAACCTACATTTTTGAAACCACCTCAATACAATATCACCCAAACACGTCCAAGCTAATCAGCTTTTGAAAGCAGAAAATCACACAATGAAATGAAATGCATAGAACTAAACCTCGTTCTCATGGGAAGCCCGAATGGCGCGCCATCAACGTATAACAAGCACTCGACGTACAACTCCGGTTTCCTCTCCTCTATACAGTCGCTATCATCTGAACAACCCAATTAACATTATGATCCCTTAAGCTAGAAAAAGCTCAATCAACAGGTCTTCAAACACAGCACAATTTTTCCAATAATTTACAGCAAAATCAACAATAGCCCTATAATCAGAAGATTAACGAAAGGAATTTGCATAACCTGAGTCTGGAGGCTTCAACGGAGACAGTTTCCCTTCCAATCTCTCGATTTTGAAGGTGAGGGGCAGATTAATGTCGCATGAAAGGAAGAAACGGAATTCATTGCCACTCATCGCCCTTCAACTATGCAAAGTACAAGATGATAATAACAACAACAACAACAACAACAACAAGAAGTTAAACTAAAAATAAAATCTGAAATTTATTTCCCTCTAGCTCTTGCAACCGTTTCTCCCTTCATCATCTCAATAACGGCTCAGCATTTTAATTTTTTTAAACCCTTTGAATTCAATTCTAACGCCCCCAAAATGCATATCTACTACATACTATCCTCTCAGCTACAATAGCACAATTAAGCTCTTTTCACAAAGTCATTTTTCCTCAGTGCATCATCAAGCGCAGTGAAAGCAAAAACATTCCTATCAAGCAAAATCTTTAATTTAATCTCCCAACACATGTATTCCTCCTTGTTTATTTATTTATTTATTTTTTATTTTTTTTTTGTATTCAGGGTGAATTTTTACAATCGATGTCCGAACCCAAAAACCATAAAAAGAAATTTAGTTCGGACAACGGAAGAACTCAAACCTTGTCTCGATTAAAATTAGTCAGTTCCCAAGCCGGAATGAACAAACCCCATTTTCGGTTGCGACACGCCCGGTTCAGTCGGGAAACTTGAATTGGTCATCCTTCCTTTCTCCTTCAGTCGATTGGAAATTTTAGGAGTTGGAATTTAGGATTATGGGGCTGTGGGTTTGAAACTTCTTTGTTTGTGCATAAATTGAAATCAAGCCTTAAAATTTCAGAATTTATTCCAAAGCGAATGAGTGATAGTGTGTTGCTGTGATGAATTTGCAGAAAAAGAAGAAAAAAGAAGGGGCGTTGGTTTAATAAGTTGAAGAGAAAGAAACGTAAAAGTGTGTGTGTGTTATTTGATGTCAATAGTTTTAGACTTAGTGGGTTTGTTAATATTTAAATTTAAATTATGATAAAGTTGCTAGGCTATGGGTTGTTAGTGGTATTGGGTTATACAAACTTTGTTATTGCTTGTTTTATTTTATTTTACTGTTGTTGGGCTAGGTTGGTAATTAGGCTATATATAGACTTGAAAAATTTTATTGTTGAGTTGGTTGCCTTCATTAATTCGATAAGAGCCTAAATTCATCTTTTGACCCAAATTCCGAGCCTTAAGGCTTAAACTCTAGTCATCGAGTAGAAAGTAATAATATTAAATTAATTTAAGAAATTTTAGAATTTATATTTTCTCCAAGAATATTATTAATTAGTTTGTACAATGTATTTATGTTGGTTATTTTGTTGTGTAGATACTGAGGATTGGGATACTTGAATTATTCGATTTTCGCATTCATTCACGTCTACTTGTTCAAAGTGGGGTTTCTTTTCCAAAACTCAAATTATTCACGTCTTGAATAAATGTTTCATTGTTACTATCAAATTATTTATGTGATTCTCCATGCAAGTCATGTAACCTTTGGGTTCGCCAGTTCATGAAGACCTCGGCTGGACAACTATCTTATGACCGATTATTTCATGTGTTAATTTGCACGTAAAATAGGACTCCATACCTAAATTCGCACGTAAATCAGGTTGGAGACAAGTCACACAAAATGTTTTTCATCTGGTAATTGTATGCTATTTAATCGTGACATATATTACCCAACTAAGCATATTTGGCTTACCATATTTAATCGTGACATGTATTACACAACTAAGCATATTTGGCTTACTCAATTTTTCTCTAAAACAACAGTTTCAGGTTGACGGAGCTATGTTACTTATTGTTTGAGTAAGTGATTATGCAGTGGATGTATTTGATGAAATGGTATTTTTTTTAATTTTTTTTTCCTTCTCTTATATGATGTCGGTTTCAGTGAATTCATAAAAATGTTTGTTAATTGGTGGAGTTTTATTTTCAAATGAAAGAATCGGGTGGCTACAAACTACCTGAATATGTGCAACAGTGCGAGATTCTTTTCGTGAAGATTTCTTCAACTGGCAACTTGTGAACTCCAGCTGAAAAATTATTTTTATCATTTTTATTTTTTCGCAAGATAAACAAAAGACATTTGCGTTTTTGGTAGCGTTTTTGTGGTTATGTAATAGTAATTACTTAGGTAAAATCATATAATTAGGCACAAAAAATTGCTATACTTTTTAATTATTCCACAATTTTTAGTTACCTTTTCATATGTTGTTAGTATACATTATGTATCCATGTATACTAACATATGTAGGCACAAAATATTGATTAAACCACAATCCACAATTAATTTTTAGCAATTATAGAAACTCATTGTTATATTTTATATCAATTTAAGGGTAATCATATTTTTCCAACTATTCTATTACATAGTAATACTAATAATTATAAATATAAAGAAGTTATTTACTATCAAAATTTCTATTGCAAAACTTTTCTTCACGCTATTTATAACCAAAGTACGTTAAAATTACTTAAACAATTCCTATAATGTAATAATAATAATAATTATTATTATTATGATAATTCCAGCCAAGTAAATGCGATCTCTTAAAATTATAAAAATTATATTATTTATTACAATTTATGTCATAAACATGTGATTCATATATAAATTATACAATTTATATTTTCTTGTTTATTTTTAGTAATTGTTAAAATTTTAAAATGTGATATATTTATTATTTAACTTATAATTTTAAATATTATGTACATACATATAATGTATAATATTTTATTTGTATCAACTACTAGTAACTTTGAAAGGGATGGATTTTAAGAATTAAGACGATAAAATCTAGCAACAATCTTTTTCTTTTAAATGTATAAGCCGCCAAATAATAATAATAGGAGTATTATCTGCAAATTTATACTATTAAATATAATTTTTTATTTACATTGTGGTTAATATATAATATATCAATATAGAAGATAAATAACTTACAACTTTGAAAAAATTATGGCTATTTAATTACAGTTCTACAATTGGATTATGTATGTATCTCATCCTTGAATTAGACGGTACTCTACAAGACTCAGGCGACCCCTTGGCGTTAGGCTGGTTAACCATCGTCAAGCGGACTAGGCAATTACAAGATTAGTCACGTCTCAACTGACTAGGCAATTAAGGCGGTGCCCTTTTTTTCACATATTAATTTTGAATTATAGTAAATAGAATTTTACTTTTATGCATAAAATATTCATTAGTTAGTAAATTGAAAAATAATAATTATAATAAAACTAGTACATGTACTGCACATTCTATTTAAGGGGCATGCCGGGGCCCAACGAGAAGCGGCGCCGCACCAGAACTCGAAGTGGTGGAACCGGCGGACGGGGAAAAATTTTTCGGCAAAAGACTGTAATTCTTAACACTTGTTTGAAATACTACTAATAATGAACACTTGTTTGAAATAATTTGGGAAAAGAATGCAATTTTGACTGCAATTTCGCTTTTTTCCAGATTTATATAACATTTGTTTTGTTCATAAAATGCGATTTATGATTATCATATATGCTAAATAATAAACGATATTATAATAATAAGTAAGTGAATAGATGAAACTATAACGCCCCACTTTTATTTGCCGAAAAAAAAAAAAAAATTCAAATTTATTTCAAAACACCTGATGCGCTACTCATTTTCAAAACGGACTCCAATACTTAACTAATTTATCAATACTCAATCAATCATCAAACTCAATCATCAACAATATTACTAACTCCCATAACGGGTTTTCCAAAAAAAATCATAAATCACCCAAATCGGGTTCCAACAATATTCATAGATTTTAAGGAGCATATTCTTAACATTATTGCATTTATAATTTGTAGATAAAATGTGTTGTGGTAGTTTTTTTATTTTATTTTCTTTTATTTTATTTTATAATTTGTATTAAAGAAATATGAATGACAAAAAGACGAATCATGTACTATTTTTTTATTTTTATTTTTTGGAATTTGTGGATGTACTAGTTTTCAGATATATATCACACTTAACCAAATCTAATTTGAATAATACACTGAGATTTCTAGAGTCTTACAAAGTCTTTGAATAAATAAAATACCTAAAGTGTGTATTTAACTAGTTATAAGCTACATATTCTACGTATATATTTATGTAACATCATATATACACTGCTTTTTGTATTCACCAGCCAATATTGCAATGACTAATATAGTAAAATTAAAGAAGGCAGCAAAGCAAAATTACCAGGGACTCGAGAAGAAAACTTGGGATGCCAACTCGTGATATATTTTGAAATGTCTGCAACTTGTTCTGCGCTGGCCATTCAAAGAACGAGAGGCTTATACGCATAAACACATTGAGAATTATCAGATTGAAGAAAGTTCAAAACAAATACGAAACAGTTTTTTGAGACCTACGTGTGTGTGCTGAGGCAAAGTTGATGTACAGATCATCTAAATCTCCTGGGAACCTGCAATAGATAATCAAAAGGAAAACAAGAAAACAGATAATCCATGGCAATAGAAAAATAATGTTAATCCCTGCACCCATGATTTTAGGGAATTAACACCAACACACGATATAAAAAAGGTTTACGAAATAAACATTCTGCAAAAACTGAGTCCAATACAATTCAGATCTCATTGTCCCAAACAGATAAAATTCAAGATAAATCCAAATAAACACCCAGATCTATATGAACCAGTTCTCTATCAGTTCTTCGGAGCAGCAGCTGGTGGTGGTGGGAGTGGGGAGCCTTCAACTTGAACGAACCAGTTCTCTATCAGTTCTATCGGAGCAGCAGCTGGTGGTGGTGGGAGTGGGGAGCCTTCAACTTGAACGAACTCCTTGATCTGCTCGTAAGTCAAAGAAAGTGCCCAATCCTGGCCAATCACTGAAAAGATCGCATCAATGGCAGCCTCGTACTCTGGGTTGTCCTTGATAAGGAAGGATATGAGAGACTCGTCTTCAAACATCTCAAAGACGGAGTGCAAGCTCTCATGAAGAGCACCCAGGGTTGTGTCCTTCTTCAGCTCCGTCTTCTCGAACTCAACCAGAACTTTAGCAAACCAAGATCTCATCTCATCCCCCTTGGCCTTCTCCTCCCCATGAAAATCTCCTTGAGCACCCTCTCCACCCTCTTCAGCCACTTCAACACCCTCTCCGCCCTCTTCAGCCTCTCCCTGAACATCCACATCGACAGCCTCTCCCTCAACATCCACATCAACAGCCTCTCCATGAACATCCACATCAACAGCATCTCCATGAACAACCACATCAACAGCCTCGCCATGAACAACCACATCAACAGCCTCGCCATGAACATCCACATCAACAGCCTCTCCATGAACAACCACATCAACAGCCTCGCCATGAACAACCACATCAACTGCCTCGCCATGAACATCCACATCTCCACCCACTTCACCAGAAACCTCATCTCCAAGTAAGAACAACAACCCAGCCTTCGACATTTTTGTTTTTGTCAATTTCTGAACCAGGAAAAATGAGAGGAAAAATGAGCTGCTCTGCTCTTTGTGGTGTTGTGTATAGAGAGAGAGAGAGAGTGCGATATACAGACGGTTATACTTACTGTGGTGTGACGTATATTTCGTACCTTTTTGTGAAATTAAAAAATTCACATATGAAATTTTGGATTAACGTCTCCAAAATAATAAAATTATATTAAATTTTAGATTTTTTTATTAAAAATATTATGTAAATATATATAAAAAAAATTATATTATATAAATTAATGTTCCCGAACATAATCGAACAAGCTCGTGTTCGTTCGTTAATTAAATGAGCCTAATTATCTGTTCAAACTCAGCTCGATTAACAAACGAATGAGCTTTTGTCGAACACGAACGAGCTTGAACAAGCTTTTGTTCGCAAAGTTTCGGTTCGTTTACAGCATGTGAGAAAACTGTTAAGCATTTGCAAGATTATGTTTATGAATTTTGGATTTATTTTGGTTTAAGCTTGAATTTTAAAATAATGTTATATTGAGTTCATTTATATTGAAGCTCAATTTTGGATAGTAATTTTATGATTAATGGATCGAATTTAGCCCAATTTGATAAGATGTAATTTTATGGATAGTAACTTTACCCCAATTTTCGACAAACGTCCCTAAAATATAATAATTTTTATCTTGTGAATAACACTACTTCAAATGCACAATATTTCAATGAACTTGTTCGATATAAAACCCTCGTGAGATGAACAAAAACAAAAGAACACGAAATTCTTTTCTATATGTTATATTGTTGCAACTCTTTATTATGTTTCTTCAATATCTGGTGGTGGGAATTATTTATTCAAACAAATGGTGTTTGGAATGCAAAAGGACGCAACTAGTTTATAGATATATATCTAACCAATCGGGGGCCACGACGAATGACACGTGCAGGCATCCTAATGCTCGTCTACCATTTGTTTCATTTGATCGCTCGCCAAACACATTTTAAGTCACTCATAACTTTTGAAATTAATTTTTTCTCTCTAAAATGGTTTTGACAATTTTTATAAGTTTTTCATTTTAACTTACACTAGTGCACAACATGTGTGATGTGTTTGTTCTATNTTTTTTCTTATAAATTCCGGTCCACTTAGTTGTTTCTCGTGTGTTTTATTTTATTTTCAGTTTTTTTGTATTATTTTTTTATTTTTTCTGTGTTCTTTTGCTCACTTGTCGTTAGTAATGTGCAAGTTCGAAGCTTTGACCCGATGTCGAGAGTTCAACCACTGCAAGGAAAAGGTGGACGTCCTGATTGTACGAGTACATTTTTCGATTCAGAACTTTCTTCAACCTTGACCAAAATGTGTGGAAATCAGCTATCCACATCGGGTAGAACAAGATTGAAGAAAATCAGCTTTCCGATTTGTGAGGGACGCAAGTTGGAGATCAGCTGGAACACAAATCGAGCAACAATGGATACTTGTGCCTGTAAAAGTCATCACACCCGCGACACTAGCGTTTCGAAATTGAATCTCGCCGGATTTTTGACATCTTTCTTAATCCTTAGTTATTGGGACTCTTGCCCAACTCGGGAAAAGGACTCCTTTCTATGTATTTTTGAACATTACTCTCTCTTGGTTTTTGAGAAGCCGAGAGTCGTGTTGACAAAGTCGAGAGTTTGTTTCGGACCATTCGGCTCGACACGAATCGTGTCGGAAGTCACACGACACGTGTTGGTCCTGGAAGGATTAAAAGATCAATTTTGTCGTGATTATTGTCTCTTGATGTCTTCTACGGCTTCTCACACATCTACCGGTGGTTGAACTTGCCATCTAAGTCAGTTCCGTCCGTTTCCGGCAACTCCAGCCACCCTCCTCGAGTGCAGTGAACAACAACTCCTCGGCGACGTTCAGTGCATATTTTTGGAGATAAAAGGATCTTAAAGTGGTCGGGAAGGCATACGGGTGGTCAGGGAGGCTTCTAGGTCGTTAACATGGCGATTATCGACTTCTCTCTAGATGGTCGTCGTCGGAGCTCCGGTGGAGGGCTTGGTCGAGCAGCTCCAGCTCAAAAATGGTGGTGTCACTACAACAAAAAAGAGTTCTAACAACATATATATGGTGACTTTTCTAATAAATGTAGTTAAAATTGATATTTTTGTGACGCTTTTCAAAAAACGTTACAAAAATAAAATTATAACAACACTTTTTAAAAAAATGTAACCAAATCATGTCACTTTTTCAAGAGTGTTACCGTGTTAACCAATATTGAGACATAAATAATGACATTTTATACAAAAATGTT
This sequence comes from Striga asiatica, assembly GCA_008636005.1. Lineage (NCBI taxonomy): Eukaryota > Viridiplantae > Streptophyta > Magnoliopsida > Lamiales > Orobanchaceae > Striga > Striga asiatica. The sequence goes on from BKCP01004750.1 coordinate 185,878, forward strand.
ATCATGTTTAGTTATATGGCTACACGCTTTTAAAAATGTATTAAAATAATAACATTTTTCAGAATGTGTAACAATTTTTACTAATATGACAACCTTTATATCAAAGTGTAGTTACGTCATTACACTTATACAATTGTGTTGCCATTTTTAAGCATATAACAATACTTAAGAAAACTGTAATTATTTGGTTATTAGTGACATTATGATACAAGCGTCAGCTTTATTTTACAACATGGTGATGTTATTACTTATTATAAAAAGGGTGATGTTATTATAAAAAGGTTATTGAATTATGACAATTATACAATAGTATTGTTCATTTAGTGTTAATATCATCAAATAACCATTTGAGTTTACAAAAGATGAACAATGGNAGAAATACCAATTTACCTCCGACTTAAATTTTCATTTCAATTTTTTTTCCTTTCCCCCGCCCAATTTTTCACTTTAGAATTTTTATTTCCTTTCCCTCCAATTTTTCCAATACCCATCTTCATTCGGCAACAAAAGGGATCCTCTCTGGAAACCACCTCCGAATGCATCTCTCCTCTCCGGCAACTCACGCACCCGCTACTCCTCACCGGACTACCGCTCGACGAGGAGATTTTCACGAGGGTATAAAAGGGAAATTTCAGCCCTAGGTCGCGATCCCAAAACATCCTCCCTCTCTCATTTTCAAATTGCCGAGCCTCCACCGCACCACCGGCCGAGCCGGCTTGCCAAGTCCACTGCGGCAGAGCCTCCACCTCGTCTATCTTGAGCAGCTCGACTCTCAAAGCCTGAGTTCCTCAAGGTGCGGTTGTTTAGTTCAGGGCTTGGTTAGGGTCTTTTTATCTTTTTTTTTTTTTTTTNTTCTTATATTAATAGTAATGATTTTTTTGGTCTAAATTCCTGGAGAGGTATTGAATTAAGTTTTGATTAGGGTTGAATTGAAGTTTATGAATAAAATTACAAAGCAAAGCATCAGAGTGGTACTAACTTCTAGTTGGAAAAACGGTTTTTGATTTTTCACTTGCTAATTTCTTGTTCTTCACTGAATTAGGTCTGGTTCATTTGATTTTTAAATGTTTGCTTCAACTAATGAGGTTAAGATGGAAATTTAGTTGGAATTCTCTGTTTTTTGCTGCCACGGGTCTTGATTTACTTTATGAAAATGATTTTGAATGCATTGTTAGGTTTCTGTTCACTCTGAATGCACGAAATTTTTTTTTATAATCAAGTTATCTAAGTTATATTTTTAAGAGTATTTTGAAATCCCATTCCAGATTTTGTCTCCACTGTGCATTCCAAATACGTTTGGATTTATGTGTTATTAACAATTTTATACCCTATAGTGTTTTATTATCTGAGTGGGGAAGATACGACATCAAATATGATCCAAAGAGATCATTTCGGCCCGCCTCTGTTCGTCCATTTTTGGGTCCCAACTATGGCCGTAAGAGTTCTTTTGTGTCCTATGGTGTTATCCATTATCTTGTATGTGGGTCTAAAGCTCATCTTTCCCCTAATTTTCAGCTACGGTGGACAATGCCTGCCACATTGGTTCTCCTAACTGAAAATGAGTAGAGTTGTTGTGGTTTTGAAATTTAGATTGCTCGTGTGCTAATGCGCTCGTTCCTGGATTGAACTTATTTTTTATGGACTATAGATTTGTTTGAATATGTCCGGCATATGTAAAATATTTTCATATTTATTTGGATTGATAGATATTGGAAAATTGTTTACAAGTCCATTATCCTTAGATTGTTGATTCGTCATTAAGTATCATTCCTTGCTTTGTTGACATATGCTAATCTTTGTTCGAGATCATAATTATGAAATACGAATGTATAACTTAACTTTGTTGATCTTTCCTGTCTTTTTTTTTTGTTTGGTAGTAGGAGTACATGGGGCATCACTTTCAGTTTGATCTAATATATTCATGGAAGGTGAGGTATGAACACTTTTTATTTTTTAACTTTTAACAAGAATTCATTTGTTGTATTAGGAAGAAATTGCCACACCAAGAAAAGTTCACTAATGACAATCAAATCTATCCTAGAGCTAAAATAGCAAAGCACATGGGATTACTACTGTCTTTTGTTAATAAGAGATAATATATGTTTGTATAATTTATTATTTTATGTAGCTTGATATGTTGTTATTAACATGCACATGTTCTTTTTTTCTCAGGTTTATTTATTTCTGGGATCCCGAAAATGTATCCTAGACTTGATTGCCCAGGTCCTCAACGTGATTTCTCAGAAGCAGAAGGCCGCTCTTAGAGAGGTTTACAAGAACAAGAAGTACTTGCCGCTTGATCTCTGCCCCAAGAAGACCCGCGCCATCCGCCGCCTCCTCACCAAGTACCAGATATGTTGCCTTATTTTCTTGCTTTTTTCCTACGTACATTTCAATCATCTGATGGTTTAGTTTTTGTATGGCTGTTGGGGCTTGTCCCAAAACTGCATCTTTAGTTTTTTATTTTTTTCCTTTTCCCATGATATATTTATCAGTAAGTGCAATTTTTGTGTTACAAGTGAATTATATATACAGTGGCCCAATTACTTGGTCTTTTTTGTATGTTTATATCATGTGCAGCTTAATTGGCTTATTTATCATGCTAGATTGCAAGAATGAACACTGATTTAATTGGGAACACAACTCTAAGTGAACAATTATGTTTATGTCTGCAAATGTCTCTCGTTTTGATGGGCGCGATTAGGTCAGGATTGTTAAACTTTAGCTGATGAGTGTAGTGTTGAAAAAGTGTGTACTTTAGTCTAGTGCCCTTTTGATTCCAGTTCGTGTATATCTTTAAACTAATTTTGGTGTATATCATTCTAATAAATCATCTTTTAACCTTATAATGTTTAAAATTCAGTTCGTTTAGTCAAATCTTCTTCTGAATTTATACATCTGAAAGTGCTATTTTTCTCTTTAATTGTTTGAAGTGATTATTGAATTTTAATTTTCGTTAGTATGTTCATGAAGTTTTGAGCTTCATTAATAATTTAAATAGGCTGAGACATACTGGTGTATGTCAAAGCTTGCAGACACTTCCATTGGGAGCTATGAGATCGTGAAATGGCGAAATGCAGAACGAAGCAACTACCGAGCAACTGTATAAGCTAGTACACACTGTCTGGAATGAGGCTGAAGCAAATGTAACGGTATCTAGATTCTGCATGTGGTTCTGCCGTTGCTTGTTGATCAATTGATCTGACTAGTTATACTACTTAACTAGTTATAGCTCTTTTTTAATAGCAGCACAATACAAATATCTCCTAAAATAACGATTATTGAGATAGCCGGCCATTGCATGATTCATTTCCATGCTTCTATTGATGATGAGTCCTCTTCTTTCTTGTTAGGTATATGCCAGTGTGGAAGAGTAAATATGTGCCTCTAAAGAAGAGGTTTGTGAATATATTTCATCACATCACAGACAAGCCTACATCCATCCAATTTCTCATTCATGTGTGATAGAAACTACTCAAGTTCTTTTTTTAGGTAAAAGGAAGCTTTGATATGGGAAATTAAGAGGCAGCAAAGCAAGACCGACGGTGAAGGTTCAAATAACATAGATGGAAGAAATGTCTTCTCTTGGTGAAGAAACACCAAGAAAAGCAACAGGGGTAGTAACAAGAACAATCTGAATAGTAATGCTGAAACTCTATTCAACAAGTTCAAATTTGGCGTTTCTTCCATTTCTCCTAAGTGCTGGAACAAGTATATTCCTCTTGAAACGTATGTTGGTAAGTAATTATATTTAAGGGTTTCATGTGAATTATTTTTTTCTAATCGGGTCACTTTGATGAATAGAAATTGATATCAATTTTTGTTATTTTATTTTAAAACAGGTTTGTACTTATATATGAGGAGTGTAACGGGCACATATATCGTCACATATCTTGTTTATTCTATATTATTCTGAATTATTCAAAATTGTTTTATTAGACAACAATGTGGTTTCTTTTTATTAGGTTATTAGAATTTTACATTTTATTTATTATAGTATTGTTTGAGTTTTATTATAATAATTTTTGTTTCACTATGGAATCTCTAGTATGTAGATGTTAATTATTATATGCAAGGTTGTCAAAATCGGACCGGTCATTGAACCGGTCAAGCTACTGGTTCAATGGTCCTAATGGTTGAATCGGTTGGACCGTTATTTAATTTATTGATAATTTTAAATATATATATATATATAAAAAATATTTTATAGATATAGTTAACTTAATTTTTAAGTTATTTAATTTATTGATATTTTAAATATATAATACTTTATAAATATTAAATATAGTTGACTTAATTTTTAAAAAAGTTGGTCCCACCATAGATAGATTAAACAATAAAATGATAGTACAAAAATATGAAAAAAAAAGAAATATTTTCTCACACTCCCATATTAGGCAATAAAATAATAAGAAATAAAGATGGGATATAGGAAAAGAAATTCCTTCCACACGCAAGTAAAAGGGAAAAGAATTTTTTTCCACGCGTGGCTTTTATCCTTTACCTTTACAATTGAAAATTTATAATTCTTACATCTTGTCCTACATTGGTAATCATAAAAGGTTAGTTGCTTTATAAAAGTGTTAGAATTTATACATAAAAATTATTTGACCGGATTGGCAAAAAAAAAATAAAATAATAAAAAATAAATTGACCGGTTGAACAAACCGGTTTTGGCCGGTTCGATCGGTTCGACCGGTCATTGACCGATTTTGGCCACAGCCGGTTTCTTTCATTGAACCGGACCGGTTAATTGGTCGGTTCCCGGTTCAACCGGTCGGACCGGCCGGTCCGGTCCGATTTTGACAACTATGATTATATGTGTAACTAATTTGATAGAATATTGTTGCCAATTTCATAATAACGACACATGAAAAATGTGTTGCATATTGATAATTCTTAACACTCATATTTTGTGTCACCAAAAGCTATAATGACACACTTAAAAAAGTGTAATGTATTGAAAATTGCCAACAATATAATTTCGTGTCAATATAATTCATATTAATGACATTATAAAAAAAGCGTCATGCATTGAAATTTACCAACACTTAAATTTTATGGCACAACTCGTAATAATAATGACGCGTTCAAAAAAGAGTCACCCACTGAAAATTACTTACACTAGTGTATTGTCTAACTATATTATATTATTATGTACTAACGACACACTTTTGAAAAAGTGTCGCGTATTAAAAATTACCTACACATATAAGTTGCGTCACAAATAAATTCGTGTCATCAAATTTAGCAACGTAACTCGTGACACTTTTGCAAGTGTGGATAAAATTATTTGTGCAAGTAATAAATATCACCGAATAAAAAAAACTAAGCGTCTTTAAATGCAGCTTAGTTGTAGTGCATGAACAATGAACAACTTCTCGTGCATGCACAATAAAGAGAAAGAAGATGCTCTCAATCCATGTCCAATGACCATTGTGCCCTTACTGACTTTTGACAATTAGGCCCACACACTATATCACTTACGCTGATTTTTATGTGGAGCAAGACCATATCTAATGAGCTAGAGACATTACTTGGGCCTAGCACTAACCTCTCTCCAAGAGTTGTGCACTCAGACCCGGCCATTGCATGGTTCCACTATGTTTTTTTGCGTTTCTTGTCGTTTTCATCTCTAATTATCTATTCGACATCATTTTCTATTAAGACTCAAAATAACACACCTCATCATAGTTTAATAAATTTAATTAAATAAATAATGAATTATATATTAAACTACGATGAAACGAGCACGAAAATCACTATAAAATGCACGTAAAAGTGACACAATGTCAATTTTCTCTTGATTTTGATCTTGGAGAGTGACACTCCAATAATCGACTTGTGCATTTGATTTATTATTGTGGATTGACATTCGACTTCAATTTAATTGTATGTTTTTATTTTCTTTTATCGTTGGATGTGCTTCTTGTGGTTGAATTGACTGTTTGTGTTAATTCAATATGATGAGCTAAATTCATTCGCTAAAGATAAGAGATAATTGTTATTGTTCTTGTGATAATCCTGCTTTTGGATTTCTCATATTGTGTGAGTTGTGCTATTCCTAGGGTATATAGATTGATCACTTTCTAATCCAATTAAACAACTACTTAGAGCCGAAAGTGGAGAAGTTGTCTGACCTAGGCTCGTATAGGATAGATATGTTTGTAACTGAATTTTCGTTTATGTTTATCATCTTATTACGAAAACATATTAAGGTTAAATTTCTAGACGTGTAGTTAATCAAATCATTTAACTGAATGATCAATTGTATGGTGTTTACAATTAAGAACGATTATCCTCAACTCCTTGGCGTCTTTATCAATATTCAATACTTGTTTGAAGGTTGAAACCTGAGTATTTACATCTTTTGGGATAATTAATTATTAATTGAAACCAAAATCATTTGAATTAGAATTTAAGATTTAATTCCTCTTTTTCGTATTTGAATAAACTAGTACGAATCCCGTGCGATGCGCGGGTAAGAGATATTCATTAATATTTATAAATTACAAATGCTTATTAAATAATATTTACAAATTAAAATTATGGAATCAATATAGAATATAACATATATATATATATATATTAATTTATTGAAAATGTTACATAAAATTTAAATTGTAAAAATTTACATAAAACATGTTTATTTATACAACCCGTACCGTGCATGTAACTACTAATAAATTATATTATATGCATTTCAAAGTAAGTGTCATTTTAAAATTGTTATTTAGAAATTCGATTTGACTACAACGTTATTCCATAAATTAATATTTTGCTAAAATTTTACCATATATTTAAGAATCTATGTGAATAATAAGTATAATTATAAAACTTATATTGTTTCATTAATTAAAATGATTATGTTTTGCATAAACTATTCAAATTTTAAATAATTAAGTGGTTGAATAATTTATTAAGTTATAAATAATTGACTATTCCATTTACGTTTAAGTTAATATTAACCCGTAAGTTATGAATAATTATTTATTTGAGTTTTCACTTTTCAACTTGAAACCCAAATTTTATCTACACAATAAATTATATATATATATATATATATATATATATATAAT
>BKCP01004750.1:196382-228403 GCA_008636005.1 Striga asiatica
TTAAGCTAGTTGTGTTTTGTTGCTAGGTTAGTTGTCTGATGTTAGTTGTCTTTTATTGGTAGGTTAGTTAAGCTAGTTGTGTTTTGTTGCTAGGTTAGTTGTCTGATGCTGCTAAGTTAGTTGTCTTTTGTTGTTGGTTAGTTGTCTTTTGTTGCTAGGTTAGTTAAGCTAGTTGTGTTTTGTTGCTAGGTTAGTTGTCGTTGTCTTTTGTTGTTGGTTAGTTGTCTTTTGTTGCTAGGTTACTTAAGCTAGTTGTGTTTTGTTGCTAGGTTAGTTGTCTGATGTTAGTTGTCTTTTGTTGCTAGGTTAGTTAAGCTAGTTGTGTTTTGTTGCTAGGTTAGTTGTCTGATGCTGCTAAATTAGTTGTATTTTTTTTTTATAAAAAAATTGTAACCCATAAGATTTGAACCTGCTACTTCATGGAAGCAAGACAAGCAATGCAACCACTACACCACTCAAGGTTGAGTGTCTTTTGTTGCTAGGTTATTTATTTGAATGCAACGGGTCAACGCCGAAAGTCAACGGCCAATGCCGGAAGTCAACGGTCAACGCCGGAAGTCAACGATTCTTGTCGGAAGTCAACACCGGAAGTCAACGGTCAACGTCAGAGTCAACTGATAATTATTTTATTATTTAATTAATGTATATTTTAATTGATTTTGATCTACACAAAATGAGTGGCTAAGATTGAGTCTCACGTACTCATTTTAAGGAGTGGTCTCATTGGATCCATCCCCTATATATATATATATATATATATATATATAACCTCGTAAATTGTCTAGATCTGTTGTCGTTTACCTTCTCGTTCAAATTTATCAACTAAATTTTTATAATTAAATTACAATTTTTAAATTTTATTAACTAATATTTCATCAAGGATCATTTTGATTTTCAAAAGAAATACATTCTATTTTACAAAGACATACTAAGCAGATTAGCATTTCAAATATTAACGAACTAAAATTCTACAATTTACGGGATTTAATTAATCGGAATTAATGGTAAAAAAAAATCCTAAATTAACACGAATTATTAAATTAGATAAAAATTATTCTACCCATTGATCTGATTGCAAATTAGTTTCAAAATTGTAGGATGATCTTTTTGAATAAGATAGAAAATAGTCTACCAATTGATCCCAAATGAATTCCAAAATTGTAGTTTTAGTCTAAATATGCATAAAAATTGAATGGTGTACAATTTTGACAAATAATGGGTTCATTTCAGGTAAAAAGCAATCACAATTTTTTGTTATATCTAATTTATATTTTACTTTTTAGGGTAAAGTGTTTTTAATTGGTAAATTATTTGGTTTAGAAACACTTCCAAATACATTGTGATGATTTTTCATACCAAAAATTAAATATCCCAATAAAATTTTATAGAAAAAACATTTCATCCACTTTATACCATAAATTACTCTATTAATTTTTTAATATAGTAAATAATATTTTTTTGGCGGAAAATAATTACTATTTTAAAAATAATCAAACCTTTTTATATAGATATAGATGTACAAAATAATTTAAATGGCCTTCCATGTGATATGACCAAGGATTGATTCTTTTGAATTAACTCCGGTAAAAATAACTACAACACGATGCACGAGGCATTAATGATAATTATATAAATTAAAGAAATTAAGAAATATTGATTAGTATAAAAATACTTTTAAATATTAATATTATTTTTTACATTTTCTTTTATTCTTATGATATAGAATACTTTAATGTATGATTTATATGTTTAGATCACCTCTTATAAAATAATTGTGATTTTAGAGTTCTTGATTAAAATTAAAGAATACTCACAAAATATTTTTGTATCTCTTTCCTTACTCATATCCTTTATAAAATATTATTTCGAATCCTAAACAAGTGACGGTAAAATTTAAAAATTGTGGCAAATATAATAAACCGACACTTAATTTAAAAATATTATAGAATATATTATTTTAAAGGTATAACTTTTTAAAATTTTAATTACATCAAAATTATTTATTTTATTATAATTTATAATAATATATATTATAAATATTTAAAATTTTCATTCTATATAATAATTAATATGACAGTTCAACACCGATTGATAACAATATATATTAAAAATATTTTAATTTTTTTTATGCTAATAACTTACATCGGCGGACCGCAATTTTTGAAGATTATAAAGAGTGCTTACACGGGTTTTTGGGAGTATCGTACGTGGGTTTTTGAGTTTACCGTAAGCGTTTATGCAAGTTTTTGAGTTTACCATGGGCGTTTACATGAGTTTTTGAATTTGCAGCCAGTGTTTACGCGAGTTTTTTAGTTTCCCGTTTACACGGGTTTGTGCGTTAAAAGTAGGAGTTATGAGATGGAGATTTGATGGTTAATGTCTCCGACCATGAGCTTGAATGTTTACACTCCACGGGTTTGGAATTTGTAATTAAAGTGTTGGCATTTCTTGGAGAGAAAATAAAGTGTTTGATTTTTCCCATGGATTGATAGAGTACCAAGTCAAAAATGATTGTCTTTGGGTCATAAGTGATGGATAGAAAGTTTTCTCGTCTTCACCCAAGTTATTATTTTTATTATTATTATTTTCCATTCACTAAGAATTAATAAGGATATAAGCAAAATTTTGGGGAGTTTATATTGGTTTTCGCCAAAGGATCGACAAGGCATTGAAAAAGTAGATTTGGTATTGGAGGTAAGAATTTTGAGAGATTTTGTAATCGATTAGGGATTGTTCTTTTGCAAGGCAACACTTAGCGATTGCTCCTTTAGAGACATTAATTAATATCCGTCTTTCATGTAGATCAGTACGTCATACTTCTAAGAGCATGCATGTCTTGTCTTGTTTGATTTTGTTTATGAGACCGACTTCTTCAGGAGCCACTTTTTGTGAGACTAGGCGCCTTCTTGAGAGATGCCACTGTTTTCTCTGATCGCGTCATGATTGATGGTGCAGTGCGGTAATAGGTCAGGTTCTTGCGTATAATTTTGCCCTTACTTGTTTCTTTTCATTTAGGAAAGGTTGTCCTTTACGAGATTGTCCTTAATTGGTGGAGCTTAATAACTATGAGATTGACTCTTATGTTTAGGTGAGATACATCGGTTTGCAAGATCGCCCTTTTGATGGTCTTTTTTATAGGATGCGCATTGTAAGATTGTCTTGACGTGTTTTTAGGAGCTTAAAATGTTTTTCTTCTCATTTTTTTGGTCTTGAAGAAATCTTTTGACAATCACACAAAGGAATCTAGATAAAGAGATCATTCAACAACTGAGAAATCGTTATGGGTATGCGCTCCTTCATTTGAGGATCATCATAAGTTGGATCGCAACTTATAGAGTCTTGAATTCGTCATCATCGTCAGATATAAAATTGGCGTCGGTGGAATGATTGCATCTTAGTCCAACATTGCCTAAGTATGGTGATCTCATTAAAATTACATACGTAGTGCATCGATCATGTTAAAAGCGTCAATATAGCGATTGTGTTAAAAGCACAATAATTCGTGTGCAAAGTTGTCATGAAATTCTCATCAATAGGAGAATATTGAACATATGTAAATTTGCCAACCTATACACATCTAAAATATAGAAATTTTGCTAATCTGTACATGTGTATTTGGAAGCCTTTGTGAGTTTTTTGTTGGCATCTTTGTCATAGATTGATTGCTCGACCATTTGCATTAGTAAGTGCTGAGGAAGACAGGGCTGCTATTTTAGATTGGGTAGTTCTATTCCCTTTGAGGGTGGGCTAATCAATTTGTATTTTTATCGAATGTGGGCTGATATGAAATTTGGCCAGATGTGATTTTTTGTGGTGTGAGGAAGCAAAGAGATGGTGTGTGGACACCTTTAAGGGAATTTCATTTGGGCAGAGGAACGGAGTGATCGAAAACGAAAGGGACGGCTGAGCTGCCCTTTGTTCCAACCGATTAGAACAAGAGAAAGACGGTCGATTGAGCCACCCTTAGCTAGACAAGGATTATGAATGTGTATAGAACGAGAGAAAAACAATATTTGAGAAAAAACCTTAACCCGGGAAGGTCTTTTATAATCCTTTTTTTATATATTAGGCGGTTAAATTGGGGGTTAAAACGTATTTTATGATGTAATTAAAGATGAAAAATTAGAGAAAATATAAGGGATTCACACAAAATAGGTAAGTAAATATAACGATAAATAAACTATCAGTCTTACATTAATATATNGATACATGAATGCATGAATTATAATAGTCAATGGGTCATCGTCCATCATCATAACAAGCTCTCCACACAGTACTGTGCGGTGAAGATTAGTTCCTGCTTTTCAAAGTTGGGTCGATCAAACACTGTTATGTCCTTGTTTGTCCAGAGGTCACGCAATACCACTTTAAGCATGGTGTCGAACACCAGAAATCTGCCGTCCTCCCGCAGTGTGAGCATTGTGTAGCCGATGCCACTGAACGGGCCGAACTTGTACCTCATCCAACCGCACTCCTTCTCCCTTTCTCCGAACTTGTACCTCGTCCAACCGCACTCCTTCTCCCTTTCTAATACCCATATCTCATGTACCGACATGTTGTACACTAGCAGCGCAATGCTCCCAGCCCATATCAGCGGTCGGATCCTCATGGGGTATTTGCCCGCCTTGGCCCACCCTTGGGGCACCTCTAATAAACGGAAGGAGGTGGTGTCGGCAAGGTCGAGCGCTGCCACACGGGCCGTGCCGCCGCCGTCGCCGATCCTGGTGAACCGCAGCCGCCGGTCGAGGGCAGTGCCGTCCTCGACCGTCCAGTAGGCAACGCCCTTGCGGACGGCACCGGGGCCATAGGCCGGGGTGAAGACACGGCCACCGAGGCCGACCTCCGTCCACGCACCTGTGCGCGCGGACCACACCTCCGCCCATGTGGCACCCGACGTGACGCCGATGACAGCCACCCTCATGTCGAGGGGGTGGCCGCCGGGGGCGATGGGGCCGAGAACGACGGAACGGGCGTCCGAGAGGTCATGGCGCGGGCACCGAGGGAGCTCTCGAAGGTTCCCCGTGGAAGGGTTCCGCAGGCGGAGAGGGTCTTCGCCGGGGAGGGGGCACGTGAGCCCGTTGTATGTGGCGAGGAGTGGTTCCCCGAGGGCCCTGGTGGGGACCGGGATTTCCTCGAGGGTCGAGGGGTCGAACGCCTTGGTCAGGTCCCCCTGGCCAGCGAGAGGGATGCGGACGACGATGGATTGCCTCGAGGGGTCGGAGCGGGAGATGCGGAGGTGCCACCGGATAAAGTCAGGGGAGGAGATGAGGGCGTGCCACGACTTGGATACCAGCTTCAAGCGGATCAGAGTTTTGGACGGAAGCCTCGTCAGGATCTCCACCAACATATCCGGCGGAAGCGCCATTAATTTTTAATTAATCAATCAATCATTCATTCTAGGAATGAACCAACGAACCAACTTATAGGTTGGTTTCCTCACGTCAATCAACGAAATAATAGGTTTTAGATAAGGACAAGATACAATAATAACATAGTAGAATATATTTTCAAACCGCCTCAATGTTTTCCAATTTAAAAAAAAAAAAACTAATCAACGAAATAAAAGTTTAAATTAGGACAAAACTCTAATTCTATGTTTATACAATTTGATATATTTTTGGATAACTAAAATGAAATCTCTATTTATACACTACATATTTCGTCTGTGTTTATAATATTTTTGGCATTCATTGACAATTATCGTTGGAATTATCCAAATTGAAATGACAAATACTTAAGGTCTTTAATGATAGATACGCTATTAGTAAATTGATTTTGGAATTCAACACGTCATAATATATTTTCATCAATTCAACAATAATTTAACTGATTTTATGTTATTCAACTTGTTGATATCCGACTTGATTACATAATTGGAGACAGAGATTAATCACTTCATTAAAGAAATAATCCTCCAGAAGAAGACGAACTTAGGATAAGTCGGTATTCATTGAATTAATTACCGACTTCTGAGAAATCACCGACTTCTGAAATTGTCGAAGGAACCGACTATTGAAACAGATGCGAGTAAACCGACTTCAGTTCAACAAATATTATGACGAGACGAATCAAGTTTCCTCTATTCAAACCGACTACCACAAAGCAAGCAGAAAACAAAGCTGGAAGCATTTGATTGGACCAGCAAAACGAAAAAGTAATCATTGATGTTTCCCACCGCTTAAAGTAAAGCAGCTCAACATTAAATATGTCCTTATCCATTTCGAGCAAGAAGATAAAAATTACCGTACTATAAATAGCAGAATTTATGATAGTACGAAGATCTTTTTCGACACATTGTACATGGACTTGAGATGACCTCGGTTTACAATAAAAAACCGATTCCTGTACTCTTGTGACAATATCAAATAAAATCAAATTTTACTTTAAGCTTTGTTTAAACATACTCAGCTGTTTGTAATTTTTCATTGTTAATTTCATACAACAACACAACTAAACATGCTAAGTCAATGTCGTCACCGCTTAAATATACATGTGTTAATTCCACAGACCATTCATACACCAAGAAAAAGATACAAAAGAACTAAGAAATAATAAATCCACAAAAATTAAAAAGCAAAAAAGAAAAACAAAATTTATAAAACTGGCCACAACCAAATTGATAGCATGTAAATCCTCGACCAGCCTCCTCATCCTGTGGTTCAAGTTCAACATTGCACACAGACAGTATTTTAATTCAAAAGAAAATATACAAAAAGAAGAATATCAGCATCAGTATACGTGCAATAGGGATTTTAATGTATCAAAACTAAAGCTAACAAAAAAAAAATCAGAATTAGATCACGTGCTAGAATTAAATCAAACAACAACATTTACCTTTGGCCAACTAATTTCATTATTTAGTTACTTAACAATTAACATAACATATATGCTGTTCAGATATAGCAAATGTTACCTTCTTTTACGACAAACAGTAGAGAGAATAATCCATGTCTTGTGGGTTCTCAAGTGCTGTAATATGTTTCCTAAACGAAGATGCTGCAGCTTCCCTGTCGTCCAATTGCCCAAGCATGTCATATACAATGGCCATCAAGTAGAAAGCTTCCGAGGCCAACTCGTGATACTGCACAGACAATTTTGATTGTTTTGGAATCTCGATGTTTATGATGAGAGTGATGAATGGAGGCTATTAATGGTTTAAGTTCGGAAATTAATCAACCTCCAAAAGTTGAAGTTCTTCTGAAGCTTGCTGCAGAGGTTCTAAAACCATGTCCGAGTTTTCCGAAACTAATGAACGGAAAGAGGAATTACAACAAGTTTAAGAAACAAAAAACCATTTCAAATATGTCGCACAACGAAATATTTTTACTCCCTTTTCTTAGCAATGGTGCAGAAAGCTTATGATATTATTATTACCTGAAAAGCTTGGGTCTGCTAAATAGCATTTTGCTTCTGTTATAAATGCTCGAGCACGAAGCTCCAAGCCACCATGACCAAGAAGCATCGGGAAAGAACTATGTAGAAGGGACAAAGCCTTTATTGCATGATTGGATCCAAGAGAGAGCCATAACTGAGCTAGAATTAGGGTTGCAGAGGCTTTGAGAAGATCAAGGTTAAATGACTGACAAAATGAAAGACTAGCCAAAGCGTATGGAATTCCCAAAACAGCATTGCCTGACTTCTGTAATCGACATAGAAGTGTGCAAATAAAAAATAAAATCAGCAAAACACAGATACCACGTAGTTTGAGTCTTTGATATGATGAAATGTCGAATGGGAGGCATCATATCAAATAATCATAATCATCATATACAATAAGTTAGTCACTATTCTATTCCTGCAACAGAGAGAAGTTGGAAAAAGGGTTCAAGTGCCAATTAATTCTACATACCATGTGTATCTCTGCAAGCAATAGGAGAACAGTGGCATTTTTTACTTGCATGTTAAACTTGTAGCACATGGAGAATAGAGAGTTAGCAACTGCTGCTGCCTGCCAAAACAACTTAGAGCATCTTTAATCATAAACCTTCCTAAACCTCCTTTTACACTTTCCAACATGCCACATCATCCAAAACCTCATTCTTACTCCTACACTCAAAACCTCCAATAACAATAAACCTCATAAACCTTTATTTTATGGGTCCCACATGTTTCTCACTACTTTTAATTAATATTATACTTTTATATTTTTATTAATATTTTAAAACTATAACTCCATTTTATTTTTATTCAATCTAAATATTTCATATATTTATCATAAATACATATAAAAAATTTAATATAAATTTTGTAATTTCATAACTTTATTCAATCTAAATATTTCATATATTTACATATAAATTTTGTAATTTAATTTTTCAGTTATTAACGTATTATTAGGATAAAATTTAATTTTGTTTAAAAGAATTTAAGAGAAATTAAAAATCTTCAAAAGAAAGAAAATGAAAAAGATTGTAGAAAATATTTTTTAAAATAAGTTAATGAATTATTAAAAAATAAAAACTAAATTAGAAATATATTTTAAAGATTAAAGTAAAAGAAAACGTAAGTAAAATAAATAAAGAAAAGAGAACATTTTTTTTAAAACATAGTTTACCTCACAAATTTCGAAAGTAACGAAAAAACAAAATAAAAAGAAGGCACATGGGTGTTCACTAGTGAACCATAGTCTCTCCACTCCATTTTTAGCAATTGGACTACACTTTCCCAAAGATTAAGCGTGTGGATGAAACTGTGAACCCCACTTTCTTATTTTCAATCCGTTATGTATTTTTTAAATTTAATTTTAAGAGGTTTGAGGGAGGTTTGTAGAACTAAACCTGGTTTGTGTTTATAAACCTCAAACCTCTCCTCTCTAGTAGCAAAACCTAAGGTTTGTGTTTTTAAACCTCATCCAAAAGTTATTGTTAAAGATGCTCTTATGCATCAGAAATGAGAAGACGGCAACTATTTTGTCTGCTTGGACTAAATTCACGCATTACATTAAATGTCACTGTGTACGGAAATTTCAACAAGTAAAACGAAAAATGATAGAGCAAGTTTCTCTAGGCCTTTACTGATATCCTGAATTTTCAGAATTTCAATAAAGAAATAGGAATACTATTCAACAATAAAACATGGTTTTATCATGTTACACCATCCAAAGGCCATAAGAAGCACCACATCAAGATTCTCAAGCATTTCATTAAGTACAAATATGTGGAGGAGATACTAACCTGGCTATACTGCTTTGCAGCAAGTAAAGTTCGAGCATGACGTAGGCTAGCTTCAGCTTTTAGCTCCATATCCACACCAGTAACAGGAGAAGCCAAAACCCCAAGCTCATCACAGAAGTTTTGAGCTAGTTTTAAATGTCCCCTGTGGAAGTCGATAACCAAAGAAACAATGAACTATCTCCATGTAACATGTACTCACCGGACAATAATGTTCAAAGTAAACGTGCAATACCTGTGTAAAGCGCACTCATGCAACAACTGTAGTTTCACTACCAGGATTCTGGATTCTGAAACACACGTAAACTTTTCTTCTGCTATTTTCAGAGCAGCAAAAGCATCTGTTATAGGACGGAATCCAAGAAATAGAATGAGAAAGTAGTACATGAGAGTTGTCAGAAGGCCNCAAAGACAAATTGGGATACTAAACTAGTTTCACGGGATTCTATGAAACATTCATATTACGCAACTACATATCAGTGCTTAAGTAATATTTTTGATATATTACCCAAAAAAAAAGGAAAAAAATAGACCACTGCAGATCTTGAATCAGGAATAAGAAAATGATATTAACGAAACCAAAAGTTAGTAACTCAGAGCTCTATGCGTGTGTGCGAGAGAGGGGTCTGTCTAGGCACATATATCCGATGTCCAACCTTTGTAGCCTTTATACACAGCCAAATGTTGGATGAGCTTGGAGTAGGCTAATGCAGCATCGGATACACTGTGGAATCACAACATGCTTGTATCTTAAAAGTTGATATTCATTAGCAGATGATATAGGCAAAAAGAAGCAGCTGGTGAAGATCCAGGCAATAGTAGCAAGTACCTCGAAGAATCTGAGAAGCAAGTAGCAAATACCAGCGCATTTATTCGAGCTAGAGGAGCACTGGATATAAAAGATAGTAAAATAAGATAAAGGCAATAGACAAGATAAATATACAATCACGAATTGTACATTGAAGGACTTCCATAATTTTTTCAAAATTCAAGTACAAATTATCTCGAAGAGGGCTCCAACAAATCACCTGCCATACGTCTCCCATGAACCAGCACGAATTAAATAGGAAGACCCTACTAACTGTAAAACTGAACCAGGAATAGAGTTTGGCTGTGCTGAAAACTGAAATGCATCTGTGTGGCTCCTAGTTTCATTTGCTTGGATAAGAACTAACGAGCCTGATGGTTTTCTCAAACTTTTCAGCCAAGCCGTGCAGAAAGCACCATCAGCAGTCATGACTGAAGTTTCCTCACTAAACTCGTTAATTAGATGAGAACTTAGCCATAATTCCTGAGCAATGCATGAAAAATAAAAGAAAGGGGACATGTCATAGAAGAAACTTGGGAGAGTTCCATAAACACTGAATGATCTAACAGAAAGAACCTTATAGACATTAGCGGGGTAAGTTCTAAGCTTCATGGAAGTCTTTGGGCCAAATGAAACCAATGGTCTTTGGACATGCTGCAGAACAAAATAATGCCATTCAGATTTCCTTCCTCAAAAACAATGCCAACATAAGTCTATGAAATATTACATAAAGTATTGTTTAATGTAGGAAAAGCCATTTTATTATTCCAATAAGGGGACTCTCGACCATGATAGGTTTATTTACATATATGCACAAAAGATACATAATAATCTGTAACTGATTCTCAGTAACACATATACAAACCACCCTACAGCAATTTCATTATGGAACATTAAGGGCCCAGGCCAAACTCAGGCTCGGTCAACACTGGTGTTAACTAGGCAAACTGGCACAAAATGCTGATATATCACGTTGCAAAGTGACATCCTACCAAATAACTTGCAAAATAATTACTGTTTTCCTCCTAAAACAAATGTAGGCTAGGACTACTACATACTTCCGCACATGAATACCTATCATTCTCACTGCATCGTATCCATGTCCTACAACTCATCAAGTCCACGAGAATCCAAGGACATAACAACAACAGTTTCATACAGAATATATAAAATGCTATGTTAATTACTCCTGGCCATGTCAAAAACTATATGACATGACCAACTACGACGCATATAAGGATGCAAATGTGGCAACTCATGACCGGAGAACTGCCCAACAGGGTATTTATGTAATACCACATGACCCAAGAACTGTCCAACATGGTATTTATATAAGGAGGTGTTATTTTGCTCACATACTCAGTGTTATCATGGCAAATGGCGGATGGGGGAAAATGCCGACAGGCCAAAATTCCACCGTGGTGCCGCCATAACTGCCATCCTTCACAAATTTAGCATGACGGTTTAGCAGATATCCACTACGCTATACTGCCACGGTGGCATCATAACACTGCATTTACTTTTCTCTTCTCAAACATGCCACACACATTATGAGACGTGTCAAAGGAATTTCAGTCTTTAAATTGTATTATAATACATATAAATGTGTTTTAAGGCATGTCACATCGGCAGTGTCCCCAGTATATCAGAAACAACAATATGATCATTTCGAGCCAATGGTGGTTAGATTATCACAATATCCCCAAATGCTTCAACCCATGTTGATAGAGATTCTGGAACCAGCCACAATTTTCAGTCAAAACCATTGGCAGATGGAGCCTATGGAGGGCACATAAAATAACATGTGTTCTGGTCAACTTCACAGAAGTGTACAATGCCCATCAAATTACTAAATAGGTTTCAACTAATATACCATTGGACACTGTCTAAAACAAAGGCGTGAAAGAATATTTACCGTTATGTCGTATTTAGCAATTTCAAGATGTATAGATGCCACTAGTCGCTTCAACTTTAGGCTTTCTGCCCTCTTAAGAGATCTCCTTAACAGGACATATAACTGTTGTTGGACAGACAGCGAAGTGCCTATATCAGCAACAGGCCAGTACGATGATCCCATAATTCCACGTGTTTCTGATATTCCTATTTCAGACAAGAGGTTAGCTATCGCCACCAGCGTGTATGAAAGACATGTGTCATCGCTGTACTGCACAGTTGAGACAAATTAGACAATTAGAAGACAAGGATAGGGTCACAAATGAATAATCAGACGGGCAGTTTAGATTACATGTTCAGCCTTTGACTACCAAAAAGGCAACAACATGAAAAGTCCAATACCATCACAATGAATTTAATCTTCTTTAATTCAAACCCAACAATCTCAGAGGGGCTCGATCCTTTACTAGCACAAGTATGAGTTATTCGCTTACTCAAGAATATATAGTTAAAACTTAAAAGGGGATGGAACAAAGTTAGATTNGATATATATATATATATATATAAAATAACAATGTGGCTTAGCCAATCCCACTCAATAAAATAAAGTATGAATGCATAGAAGAACTGGAATAAATAAAAAACTAACATAAACAACAAAAATAAGAAAAGCACCTGCTGGGAGACTCGAACTGCTTCACTTAAAACCTGAACATATAAAGAAAATAATTAGCTACTTTGTTTCCAACCTAAATGATAGGGTGGGTCTTAAACAGCAAAATGAAAAATGAAAAAGCTTATTATCAGCAAAAAATCACAAAAAATGGAATCTATAAGGACAACAGTGATTGAGTTTAAATATGCTCACTTCCAAAGCCTGCTTTGGGTGCCCCAAGTGAAAATGCATCATTCCCAAACACAGCAAAGCAACTTCATATCTTCCGAAGCTACTGCATCCAGATGGAGGGGAGACACATTCTACCCCTTCAGTCCCTGCACTTTATCACAAATAATTTTCCACATAAGATGATTGCAAAAGGATAATGTTACAAAAAGATGAGCAAATTGATAGCAAATCTGAACTCTTTTAACAAACCTAACATCAAAAAAGATTTTACATAAGAACACAGTGGTTATTAAAAAGCGCAAAAAAATGATCAATGTAATCATTGCTCAATCATGCACGCATTAATACATGTATGATTAGTGGATAAAACATCTAAAACTCATTCACGAGTTTTAAAGCCGCCAGTTAAGAGGAATTCCCATACAGTGATGATTAGGCACGATGGATGAATGATTATGTTGGAACATGGAATATGTACAAAAGACACATCGATTTGCTTAACAACTGAAGAAGATATAAAACTATAACTCAGCCACCGACTTTTAAGCTAAAAGAAGCAATTGGCCTTTCTGTGGCCCAAACGACTGCTCATTTTAGGTTGTTCCAGTTGTGATTCCTCTCACTTGTCCCATCAAATAAAATATGTATTTTCCAGCCACAATGCAATTGCACATAATTTGCCCTCTGTTCGACTTATCCTAGTTTTACTTTTTACGCAATTTGCATCAGGGAGTTTTTCATTACCAAAGCATATGTCATGCAAAAATAAAAGAAAGATGAAAGTTGTAAGAATAGAAGAGAGCAAACATGCACCAATGTATACCTATAATCAAAGTAGCGGTGAAGGTTCTCCAATGCACCCGGATAGTCATCATGATAAAGGTTATTTAAATAGCGTAGGTAGTGAACCTGCAATGAAAACATGAAAGGCAGTAATAGTCTAAGTCAAGCAGATTGATCATGCATTCAATTATGTAAATATATAAAGGCTGGATCACCTAAAAACTCCAAAATATGGCACTCACTCGATGCAATTCAGGTGCCAATTGCTGAAGCTTTTTTAGTATAGACTCAAAAGCATTTAAAGGGAAAGAGTTTCCGTTTCTGCCACGAAAAGACAAATATTTACGACAAAATGAAATTATTAAACATGATATTGCTTTATAAAATGAAATAATTATTCAACTCCAATCCGTGATTACTTCAAAGTCCAACTTTAGACATGAAAAATTAAATATGACTCACTTCTCAATATCATCTGCTTGCTCTGATAGGTAACCTTGAACCTGCCAATTTGTATGCAGGAAAGTGCCACTAATGGAGTCGATGTCTCTAGACCTATCACTTGAAGACAACGCGGAAAAACTAACTGCTGCATTTGTATCAGCATGTTGTGCCCATCCACTCGAAGAGGCCCCAGTACCTGTCCAAAATAAAATTTAAAATGCCAAAAAGCTCATATAATGGAATCAGAGTGTACAAGATGAGCAGTATTTGATCCTCATAACATGATGATAATAATAATAAAATCTCATGAAAGAAGATCGGTCATTTGGATTTGGTATAACCAGAAAACATAATGACCAGTAGAAAATCATACTGTGCCAATAAACCGAAATTTTGAGAGAATGAAAATAATGTACTAGAAACGAATATAAAAAGTGTTTTTACTTTTTAGTGACCACGGGAAATCAAAGATGTGAGACATCCTTTTGGTTTTACATTTAGTCATTTCACAAAGAAAAGGCTGTAGAAGAAAAATAAAGTATCTATGGAATGTTCGCCAGTGTTTCCATCGTAACAACAAAACGAGAAAAATGTTACAAGCTCATATTTAGTAGATGTACATGAAATACTTTTGCACACTTCTTTGGCACCATGGAAGCTTTTACACTACACAATACTATGACGTTGATGGAAGCATACTCGAAAGGATAGTGCTCATAGATAAATCATCAGTCCAGTAACGATACCTTTAACTAATTCAGAGAAAACTCCGGGTGCCTGGCCACGGAAAGGAGTTCTTTCAATTCCTATTCTAGTTTCTTCAAAATCTTCACTAACCTTCTCATATACGTAATTGTCCATCTCCATATTCTCCGATTCGCATGAAGAATTCGGATCGTTAACAGAATCATCCAAATGCGATAAACCATGTGGAGGATATCCTGAGAGGGATTCCTTGCAATATGTCCCTATACTTGTTAAGAGATGGCACACACACTGCAAAGGAAAAATAGTGCCAGATATGTCATCCATAACGTATAAACACTCTAGTACAAAACAATTTGAACATAAATCTTAGTAGAGTAACAAGCATTTCTGATTTCATCATAAAGTCTTAAACCACAGTTTGGAACTGTATTTATCTTACACTTACCCATAAAGTACCGTGCAGTTGAAATATGACTAGCTCAAGCTATAAACACCACACTAAGAAAGCATTACTTGTAATCACAATACCGTTCACTGTATACCGTAAAAAGACATGAGATGATAACTACCTAATTGTCTAAAAAAAGTTTACAGGCATAAAAAATAAATGGCAGAATGAGTAGCGTGTCAATTCTTCAAAACAAGTGGTCCTTGATCTTCTCTGACAAATTATTCACACATTAGCAGAAATTTGTGGCCCCTTCATTTGGTCAGAGAAGCAAACACACTTGAGCCCACATATTTAGTTTTGGAAACTAATGTTGGGTTAAGACTTGAGGGGTACGCACCTCTACCAGATAAATACTTAAAGATAGCAAACAACCATTTATCAATAACTCGGACAGTTTATGGCGTGAGATGGGACACCTTCCCTCTACTAAATCACATAGATTCTAGCCACAGCTAGCAGATTAGTAACATCTAGGAGCAAGATGGCCACAATATGACAAAACAACCATTTCCCATACGGAGATTGTGTAATTGATCATCAACGAGAACACCATAAGTATCAAAAAGAAAACACTGGAACATATGATCCCTAACATGTTCAAATAGAGACAAAATGCTGCAGATAAATACCTCAAATGACATCTGATTGAACGCAAGCAAGCAGCGCCGAATAAACATCCCAATACTACTGTTAGGGTCGAGCATAATTTGATCATCATCCATAACATTAGAGTCGGAGCCCCCAAGAATACCTGATCAAGTGCAACAACTCAACTAAGAGCAGCTTTACACATAATGAAAACAAAAAGTATGATGGAACTACGTAAAATGGGAATCATGAATGCCAAAAAACAACATATAACCATTTAAATCACTTGCTACAAGAGCAGGAAGTTCTCACAATGACTTTGGATACAATTAAACAGGATGTCCTTGCACATTAAGCAACTTCACGTCTGTTTCATGGTAACTTTGCACAGAAGAAAATATAATTAGCTCTACTTTGCATCCAATATATTAAAAATACATATTACCTCGCAAATCAGCAAAAAGATTAAACAAGTCATCGGGGGACGCCAGAGACGACAACCTCCGTGTCAAATGGTCACTCAACCAGTGATTCAGCAAACCACCAATCTCCCTCAGCTGAGCAATCAACTCGTCCAGAGTCGGCTCCGAAATCCCATCACATGTCTGCACAATTCATACACAAAAATGACTGAATTGCATATTTCTTAACTCACAGAACAAAAATAAAGTCACCAGAAGACGAATAGGTTGTTAAACACCTTTGTGAGTGATATGATGAATATGCCGAGACGGTTGTGCTGTGAGACGGACGAGAAGGGGAATGGGATCAAGGTTTGCGAAGGCGGCGCGTACACTTGAACCAAAACACATATTGAGAGCTTGTGGGGGGTGACGGCAAACGTCGCCGGCGTCTTCGGGATGGCCGTCATCGCCGGGATGCGAATTTGGGAATGGGCGGGCGATTTTTGGGTCTAGGGTTTTTTGAATAAGAACAATATGAGGACGTTGTTATATGGCGCTCATTTTGAAATGTTTTAAGTAGTTTGTGTTTTTCATTTTTTCGATATAATTTTAATGGATTTTTAAGCTAATCAATTTATAATCGTTGATGTAAATACTAGTGCGTGATCCGTGCGATGCACAGGAAAATAATATTAGAATTATAATAAAAATTAAATATATAAGTAACAATAATAATTATGATTTATCTATTATCTATAACTATATAATAGAGAGAATAAAAAATATTTGAAAAATTATTTCATTTTACCGCTCAAATCACTTTTTTCCCTCTAATATTTTGTTTGAAATTTTTTCGAAAGTTTGAATTTTTTTAATTCCGAAATTCAGTATGTTTTGGATGAGTTCAATATGTTTTGGATGAGATTCCTTCCATATCGGATAAATTCAAGTTCCTTTTCATTTGGAAAACATATTTTTATTTTAGCAATATATTTGACTTCCTTTTTTTTAACCGATTATATTGGTCTTCTGTTTAAAATTGATTTTTTTTAATTAAAGAATGTACCAGTTTCCTAAACATGATAAAAACATATCACTTCAAATATTTTTTAAAATTGAGGATTTCAACTACTACGATTAATGTGATTAGTACTAACTGATTTTGTTAAATAATATCTTCATAGATTCACCCCAACATGTTTGATAGGTCGGTTCATGAGTCAGTTATGATGCATAAAATCACACAATAGTGGTGGCTATTCAATATAAAACTATTTAGAATATAACAATTCAAAAATTGAGGATTCCATATAATGTAGGCTCAAAAGCTACGAATTGATTTATTCCAAAAATTGAGGATTTCATATACTACAAATTGATTTATTCTACAAATAATTCACAACTTTACAGTTTAAATAATACAATACGTACATCATTTCCCTTAAAAATTTGATCAACCAACACGATTTTGATGATAATTTTTCAAATTGATATGTATTCCTTTTGAATATCAGAAAGATTTTTGAACAAATATTAGTTAATAAAATTTACAATTTTTAATTTAATTTTAGAGAATTAGTTGATAAATTTGAACAATAAGGTAACCGAAATAAAATTAAAAAATTGAGAGATAATATGTATAAAGAATTTATTGTGTAGTCTAAATTTGGTTTCCAAATTTAAAAGTCAAATAAGTTATTCTTAATAACTTACGGGTTAGTATTAACTTGGACGTAAATAGAATAATCAATTATTTATAGTTTAATAAATTACTCAACTACTTAATTTTTTTATTTAGATATTTTATACAAAAATAAAATCAATTTAGTTAATGAAATAATATAGTTTTATAATTGTACTTATTATTCACATAAATTTTTAAATATTCATAACATTTTATCAAAATTATTATTTTATGGAATTACATTGTACTTAAATTGAATTTCTGAATGAAAATTTTAAAATGACACTTATTTTGAAATTATATTGTAATTTATTATCAGTTACGTTCACCGTACGGGTTGTGTACTAATTTTAAATAGACATGTTTTTTATAATTTTGCACAATTTAAATTTCATATAACATTTTCAATAAATTTAATATAGGTGAATTGTATTACAATTGATTCCATATTTTTAAGTTATAAATATTATTTAAGATGTATTTTTAATTTATATATATTAATAAATATCTCCTACCCCTGCATAGCACATGATTCGTATTAGTTAAAGAAAATAGAACCAAAATACATAAATATTTAATTATTTATATAAGAACTAGAAAGGTGTTACTATTTATATAAGAACTAGAAAGGTGTTACTATATGGTATCTAATCTCCCTAATAATATCTCCTACCGTGCATAGCACGAGATTCGTACTAATACTGATTAAAGGACTACATATTTGGAAAATAAAATTCTAAAAAGATTCTAAAGTATAAATTGAAAAAACTTGCAATATCTATTACTATATAACACGGAGAGAAAAATTATTTGAACAATCCGAAAATAATCATTTCGTTTTCCCGCTTCAATATAGTGTTTTCCCGCTTCTTCAATTTGTAATTTTTTTTTTTGAAATTTTCAGCCCATGCAATTAGGTAACCAATCAAATCGAATCTTTTAGCATTCAATTTGGTAAGGTGTTCCGATTTTAGCATTCAAATCCGATTTCACTTCCTTTTTTTATGCCAATCAATTCGATTTTTTTGGTTGTTTCAAAATTTGTTTAGATTTATATTTTTATTTTATTAATATATTGGAAAGACAATCAATAAATGTTTATCATAATTTTTATTTTAAAAATAAATTTGAATAAGCATACCTTTTACTTTATATGAAATTCAAAATTACATATTTTAATATATTAATAAACGTTTATTATTTATTTTTTCCTTATGTGATATAATAGAATTTCGGTATTAAATTTGTAAATTCAAACATTTAAAGGAAAAGATTCCAAACAATTTTTTTAGGTAAATTTCATTTTATCTTGGTTTTCATTATCACATTTCTAACAAACTAATTAGTATTATATTTTTTTATCTACATTATCTAACCGATTTTTTATGATACAATTAATATAATATCTTAACAAATTAATCATTTGTCTAACCGAATTTATCTCTCTAACAAATTTGTCAATTTTTTTAAAATTAAAATGGTATGATTATTCTTATGGAGATACTTATCAATATATTAAATATTTAGAAACTTTTTTTAAAAAATGAGTTATCCCTCCTTTTACTTTATTTGAAATTCTGACTTATATTTTTAAATATATTATAATTTATTTTTTTACATGTAAATATTTATTATTTATTATCTAAGTGATAAATATTATTGATTTATCTCTTTAATAAATATTTATTATTTATTTTTTTCCTTACGTGATATAATGTAAATTTGGTTACTAGATTTTTAAATTCAAACATTTAGGAAAAAACCACGAACAGAATTTTTGGTTACATTTCATTTTATTTTAACTTTCATATAATCACAATCCTGACAAACTAATTAGTATAATATTTTTTTATCCATTTTTATATAATCGGATTTCTTAAAATATAATTAATATAACATTTTAACTATTTAATCATTTGTATAACTTGATTTAACTCATTATCAAACTTGCCAAATTTTTTTTGAAATTAAAAAAAATTTGGAAGATTTTTATTTGTAAAATAATAAAAAATAGCTTTACTTTAAAGTCTGGATTATTTCCATTATTTTTTGTACGTTAACAATCATATATTTTGGATTATTGATTTAAAAAAACAAATCAAAACCGTAAGGTTTAATAATATTTCTTAAATAAAAAATATTGTATAAAGAAAAGTATTTAATATTATATATTTTTCATTGATTGTATTTATTTTATTTTCATAATAGACGAGATGTGAAAAATATAAATAATTATATTTAAAATAAAGTCTAAAAAATGTTTAAAATACGAGCTCTTCCGTGCATCGCACGGGATATACACTAGTTTTTAAATTAAATCGGGTTAGACACAGTCCGACCTGATGGATCGAGAACCGGTTCATAACCAGTCTAGTTTGCTTAAATAAAATATTTGCTATCAAATCCATCAACACCAGTCGGTTGGACTGGTAGGATCGATATGATTTTTTAAATAAATTTTGTTACATTTAAAATTATTTTAAATAAAATTATATATTTAAATAAAATAGAGATTTATAAATTGTTTATTAATTAGTTTAAATATTTGAATAAATTGTTTAGATATTTAAGTAACACATTTTATTTAAATTTATCACAAAAAGTACTATATATATATATATTAAAATGTTTATAAATTAAAATCTGAACAAACCACAAATAATTTAATAGTATAACTTGATCTTTTCGATGACGGTTCGATTCTGGAAACCATATTCACTGTACATTAATAAAAATTATAATAAAATATCATTTTATTCACATAAATATTAATAAAATAATATATAAATATTCATTAATCATTAAACATGTTGTCATAAAAGTATTGTTAATATGATTATTTGAAGTTTGGACAATTGGACTACATCACATTCAATGATTCACGTAATAAATTATTTTCAATATTAAAATTTATATTTAGGTTCAATAATCAATTTAGTACGATAAAACTGATACATAACTTAGTCACCTAGGACCATCCTTGTTGTGTCAAGTTTTTTTACTATTCTAAATATCACCTAAAAGTAATTCAATCAACCTGGACAGTACCCAAATCCAATCACCTGATTGATCCGAAGAAATTTCCTTATTTTCTTTAAATATATTTAATTTTATGAAATAAAAATATTTTATGATTCATATAATAAATTTCTAAACCAAATGATAGTATATTAAGATTATAAATTATATATCTAATGATGAATTAATTATTTTTACTTTATGCATATTAATAAAAAAATAAACATAGTAACAAATTTGATAAAATAATACCAATTAATAACATAACTAAATCTGCTTTTCATTGGTTATTATTATAGGCTTAAATGTAAAATATTAATTCGAGATTTTTAGTGTGTGTATAGAAAAAATAATAAATTAAGCTTTCAAGCAAATCCATGTAAATCGGATTATACCATAAAAATAGTGATAACATTGAAAAGGAAATATTTAAAAATAATTAATCCGTGTACAATAAATGTCTTAGCCATATTCCTGTTAAAAAAAAAAAGTTTTCGAAATTTATGTGGTCATTACTGTAACAAACTAACCATTGCATTTAATATTGTCCTTGTTCTTAAATAAAAATGTCATTAATGGAAAGTAATTAATGATAAGTGAATTTGACCATATAGTTGACCTACTATTTTTGAAAAATGTTAATTCTTATTATATATATATAAATAAAATAAACCTTTTGTTTTACAAATTTGGCTAAAAGAATTATCTGAGTGGTATTTTTTCTTGTGTTCAAATTAATGGACCATTTCTTAAATAAAAAAAAATGAAGTAAAAAACAAATTAATTGTTTATCGACAATGACAAAACTACTAGTCTACTACAATAACAAACATGTTTTAATACTATAATAGGTTAACTAAAACAATAATGTTAATACAAATTATAAGATTATAAGATATATGTAAAGGTTATTGGAGTTAAATAAATAGATGTGTATTGATTATAATCTATTATTATAAAATAGCAATAGAGATTTACTTTAAGTAGAAAGTAAAACCCGCTTAAAATTTTAAATTTTACTAAAATTATGAACTTTTTTTAAATTCTTTGAAAATTTGATAGTTGATTTGTAATTTGAATTTCAAATGCATCCAACCATAAAGGCAAATGTCATAAGCATATTTTTTTTATACATTTCATTTTATTTTAACTTACATATAATCACATTTATAACATATATGGGACCCATTATCTCCTCATTAAATATAAATTTAATATTATATTCTTAATAAAAATAAATATATTTTTTTAATTAGGTGATGTAGGGGAAGCATATGAGTGGGAAAAATAAACGAACGAGATATTCTCTCGATAAAACTCACAATCTCATTTTTCATTCAATAATCAACTAATGAAAATAAACTAGGAGGAGTCCTTTATATAAGGCTCCTAACCGTAGACCTAACTTGTCCAACAAGACAAGAACTCTTATTAAATATTAAACAATTCCTAACTTATTCTCCAAGATAACTAATAATAATAATAATANACATGAAATGGCAATTTAAACAAAACAAAAGGCCAAAAAAAAAAAGGAATGAATGCGTTCACAGTATTGAACGGCAGAGGGAGGGCCCACGTTAAATGAACGGGCCACATCCCATTAACTGCCCACTCTCCGTTTAGACGGAGACAAATTAACAAGCAATGCGGGTGCCCTAAGCCTAAATGAATGTAGGGTCCACATTATATGCAAATAAATGAATGTGGGACCTATATGTACCAATCAATTCTTCTTAATCTATCGATCTATCAAACATTCCGTGAAGGAATGTGTCGTTTGCCTTACTGCAATTGCCACCTTGATCTGAATACACCCTCCGCACCATCATCTCAGTGTATATATGCATGTGTTCAATTGTAAAAAACAATAGAAAGAGACAAGAGAAAAAAAAATGTAATAATAATGCAGAGAGTATTGAAGCGAAAAAAAAAAAAATGCTGAAAGCACATAAAAAATAAAAAGAGCATGATAGTTCTATTGAATAAAAATTATTTGTTATCAAAATAACAAAAGAGAGATCATTTTTAATCTAATTTTAAGTGTTCAGATCTCAATTACGTTCCAGTTCGCTGGAGCTCTTAAGTCTGGTATGTTACAGATTTCGAGACTATCGTTAGGGACGATACGCCTGATCCGTCAGCACTACACGGGGCGTATTCTTCTTGCGGAAAGAGTTTACTCGTCTCGGCTGTAATATTTCTATTTTCAAGCTGTAATTTATTTTCGATTCTATTATAATTTTTTATTTTTAGTTCATTTGTAAGAACTGAAAAATACACATCAATTGGTAGGATTCCCCCTATACTTCAACACCATCAATGTGTAAGAATAATTACATTAAATGATGATTGTATAGTTTAATTTGAATTTTAGTTTGAAGTAAGTCACTAACCTACGCTTGAAATAGTTGGAGTTTATGATTGTATTTTAATGAATTAAACGAACAATTTTGTTACTTTGCTACTGATGACATAGCAAAAATATGTAGACAAATATAATGTATGTATTTAAGAAAAAACAACAAAAAAAGGAATTGTGATGTTGGGATCTTGGGTAGATAACGGTGATATTTTAGTAGGTAAAGTATATAGCAAATGATCTAGCCACATGGTTGAGTTAGGTATTGGGTCGAACTATGAGACATGGATATGCGACACCTCGGTTAGGTTACTCATGGGTTGGACAAAGATCAGTCTTTTGGAATATCTTGGCTCGAGCTTAAGTCCTCAACAGCCTAACTATGTTCGATCTAGCATGGCAAATGGGGTGTATGTCGAGACGCTCGACTTGAGATGGGCACAAAATTTTGAACTAGACTATTTCAAAGTATCTTTATATAATAAGAAAAATTAAGTCCCAATGTATATCGAGAAGATTTAATGTGATTTTGATGAGTTATTAACTCAATAGTAAGGTTTTGGATAAGATTATGTCAATCGTTATGTAAACGCGTATCATACAGTGTGAATATCTGATTACATTTTTATCATGCTCACATGTTCAACTGTATTGGAATGTTCGTTTGGTTCTTGTAATTGAGCTTTGAAATATTTACACTGATAGTCCATCCCAATGCATCTTGCAAGTATTTGGGGTCGGTTTTACGAGCATGAGTTTGTTCACGTGTTGCAATGCACATCAAAAATAGTAATTTACGACATCACACTACTGTCAAACCTAAAAAATCATTTGGTGCTTTTATTTTACTAGACACAAATTTATTACTCCATGTATTTATGTAGTGTATTCAAAATTAGGCTTGTTGAGCTCGACTTGTTACCATAGAGATTAGGCTATGTTTGATAAAATTATTTGATAAGCTAGCTTATAGCTTATTTGATTAGCTTATAAGAATATATATTATTTTCTACCAAAGTTATATTTCATAAAAAGAAAAAAGAAAAAAAAACAAATGAAAAGACAAAGACGCGAGTCACGACTCACGAGTCCAACAAGGTGCAAACGAGCAGTAGATCGCCTATGTTTGCATAAAAAAATAAATTCCAATATTTTAACCCAATCACTTTTTTTAACTCAACCCCACTATTATCACTATAATTAAATAATATCAATCATTCATACACACCACATCAACCTTAATTCACTATTCATCCACTCACATTATATTAACTAATCATCACTTCAAATCATCTATCTCTTACTTTTTCATTAAATCAATTTTAATTATTTTATTTTAAGTACTATTTTAATATACCCACTAACAACTAACCATACCACCTTTTTTATAATTAACCAAATTAAACAAAAAAATTCCACAAAACAAAAATTTTTTATATGCAAACATGCTCCCCCAAAAACCCTCAATGAGTTAACTCGCGATCACACTTCAATTTTCCCACCAATACTTCTCCCTCGAGCTCATCAATGGCGTCCAACGAAGTTCCACTTGTTAGTATTTAAACCCCTCTGTTTTGGTATGCGTGTTTCATGTGGATAATTGTTTGGATTTCGGGGGTTGGGTTGTGCAGGGAGATGCCGATACAAAAACGAGTTTGGAGAAGATCAAGAGGCAGCTGGCATCGAGCTCCGGTAGAAATTTGCTGCAAGGGCCTCTCCTCAAGCGATCCGAGACGGTAATTATTCCATGCTCCAGGTTTTCGTTTACCATTTTTATTACACTCAGTTGCATTTGTTTTGATTTTGATATTGATTTTCAACTGTTCATTTATAGAGTTTGTGTGTTTATCTTTTGAACTACTGATTTTAAAAAGATACTCAGAATTGAGATTTTGCCCTTTTGTTTTTTGGGTGGAAATTCATGGTTGATTTGTACCGTGTCGTTTTCATTGATGGTGGTTTTCGCCTTATTTGCGAATTGTTTTCCAGCACTAAGGCGGAAGGAGGTGGGTGTCTGATCCCTGTGGTTTGTCTTTGTTGTACTATATGGTCATCATGTAGCTTGCTCAAATTATTTGAATAACTTTCTATTTCACCAAATGGTAAAACAGAATTCAGCTGCTTCATCATGTATATTCCTGTATGTAACATGTATTTTGACAAGACAGTTACCCTAAGGTAATCGTTGCTATGGTTTTTTGTAGAGAAAAAAGTGCATGTTTATTCAACTCTTGATGGTTTGTATTGAGTGAAACTTTTCCTAATTGTTGATATTTGTATATTGGTAATTTAATTAACTTTTTTATCAGAATAAGTGAGTTTCTCGCTTTTTTATTCTGAACAGCTGAGAAAGTGGAATGAGAGATGGGTAATTTTAGACCCAACAACTGGGAAAATGGAGTACAAGTAAGAAGCTGAATGCAATCTCTCGTTTATGTTCTTCATTGGTCAACACACGTATTACCTATGCATTTATTGATTTGCATCTATAGGATCAGGAGAAATGAACCAACAGTCAAAGGAACCATGGTATTTGATGCAAACAGCACCATAACAATTTCCCCTGTAAATTTACAGTAAGATTTGTTAAAAGTTTGATCTTATGGCAATATTATCCCTTTTATTCTGATTAGATATGTTGATTCTCTGTAAGTTAGTAGTCTTGCTCTCACCCTTTTTTCTTCTTTTGCCTGAGTCAGGGGGCTGCCCAAGTATGACGGCTGTTGTTTCTGTATCCACCTTTATTGTTAATTTTTTTTTTTTCATATTTGTTTAATGATTCTGTATATATATATATATATATATATATTGTATTATATTTAATATTTTTTTGGTGGACTGGAGTTGGGATATGGACATTCTGAATGCATTAATGTCGCTTTTGTAAATTTCATTCTCATTTTGTTATTTCTCATACTTAGATTTTGAATCCTTAGCCTGATTCTTAGATATTGGGACACCACAGAGAAAAGATTATTTCCTTTGTGCAGAGACTCCTGGTGCTGCTAAAGCTTGGGTATATACTCTACAGTGAGTGGTCAATTCTGTCATTCGTTCCATATGATTTACTTAAATAACTGTTAAGATGCAACAAACTCACCTTGTTTGTTCTATTTTCTGCTTTCCTTTTGTGGAGTCTTGCCGGTCACTACATCATGGCTACTAATGTCCTCTTTTGACATTTATTTTATCTTTAACCATTTTGTTTTGTTTTTATTTTGTCACGTTTCTCCATTTCTTTTGGTATGAATTCTCGGCATGGCTTTTTCGGATCCAGACCAGTTGTTCTGGTAACTTAATCGCAGTCTTGCTATATATACCATGCTATTTATTTGGTGATAGCTGTCTATACCTTTTGTAACTTTCTAACGCATGAATGCCCAATAATTTACACAGTTCATCAGCTTCACCATTTTTCTTCAAGATGTTTTGTTCTATCCTATACCTCTAGAACTATATGAACTGCATGAATGTTCATGCCTTTTAATGTGGAATATGTGAGGTGAAACTCGGAGGTTAGCCCATTCTTGCGAAAACAAACACGTCGAACTCACCGTCGAGTTCGAACGCTTACCAAAATACTGTTCATATTGCTCTCATGTGGGACATGATGAATCAACATGTTACATAAAAAATCCAACCCCTTCTTCTTCTCTTCCATCCCCACCTCCCGCTGGCCCACCCAACCCCTCCTCCCTTGCCCCGGACCCGACTCCCATGAAATCGGCACGCCGCTTGGTCAGGCTCCACCCAAAACCTCCTTACTAGGCCAGGTTCCTTCCTCGGTCCAAATTCTTATCCCCTCTACTTTCCCTGAGGCGGGACTAGGCAATGTGCCTGACTCTTTGGAGCAAGGTTCACCTAAGCCCAACTTAGTGATCGTTGAGTCTTGCTCCAAACCACTCTCTTCCCTTTTCTGAATTTGAAGATGACTGCATTGTCTCCCCAAACTACTGTAAAAAACCAACCATCGCTTTCCCCTCCCCCTCTGTCCCACCCCCTTGCCCCCAGACTTGCACCAACTCTTCCGGAAAAAAACAGCGGATCAAGTTTAACCTAAATATAGCCTATGCAAATGTAAAATCGATCACTATGAGAATTCATGCACTTTCTTTAAAGGTTAAGTTCATGTTGCATCTGTTTAGGTTTTTTATATTTATTTTTATTTTTATATTTGGACTTCTACTCTTTAGTCACTTTTCCCTATTCAAATTATGGTTTCGCCTTCATAATGCAGTGCCACGCAACTGGTTCTGAAGGCTCATAAAGAAGCAGTGAACACCTTAAGTGGAAATGGGTCCACGAAGTTAGGAATAGTTGCCACTGTTGTTGCTGCTGCCAATTCGACAGCCTTGGAAGCTTCCAAAGAAATTGAAGCTGCTATGCAAATTTCTATGAGGAATGCCTTGGGAGCTATGTTGACTAAGACACCTGAATTTCCTTTGGATGATTTATCCATCATGAAGGTAAGAAGGCCTTACTCTGATGTATCGTTATGACAACTTCCAGTCTCTCCCTTTGTCTCCTATTGATCAAAGAACCTCCAAATCACACCGTTCATTACCCGTTCTCTCTTCTCTCCAACATTGTGTGTTTTTAGTGCTTTAATGTTGCGATTCATGTACAATGTATATGCAGCTTATTTTCCAAGTTGATGTTGTTCAAGAGTGACATAGGGAATGCATTTGGTTTCACTTATATCTAAGATGTTGTGCACACAAAGCCATTCATTCATTAATCATTGCTTATATTCTTGTGAAACTGTGTCAAAGCCGATTTAACTCTTTAAAATGGACACTGAATGAGAAAATCCTGTACCTTTAACATAATTATATTACTCTCTCTCTCTCTCTCTCTCTCTCTCTCGTTTCTGTAAATAAAATCTTATTTAGCTTGGACCAATGGCATCTCGTTCTCTGTTCTCGCCTGTCAGTTACATTACTTTATGTGAATTTATCAGTTGTCATTTTTATGGTAAAATTGTTTTGGTTTTGGCATTCTAACCATTGCTACCTTCTAAAGCTGATGAATTACGTTCTTATCTGAGTTGCAGGAAACCCTGAGAGTGAAAGATGAAGAGCTGCAAAATTTGGCGAGGGACCTTCGAGCAAGGGATTCAACAATAAAGGAAATTGCTGAAAAACTTACTGAAACTGCTGAAGCAGCTGAAGCTGCAGCATCCGCTGCTCATACTATGAACGAGCAAAGGAGAATTGCTTGTGCGGAGGTCGAACGTTTAACAAGAGAATCTGAGAAGCAGCTGGAGTCATCTAAACTAAAGGTAATCACAAGATTTTATTATTTTTCTGATCAGAAAAAAAATAAAAAAAGATGCAAATTTCCTTGATACTATTTTCCATTACAAACACATCTCAGAGTTTTTTTTTTTTTGTTATGAATTTTGATCACTAAAGTTTCACTGTAAGGTCTGTTATCATTTGCTATTTGTTCAAAGCACTTTCCCTCGTATGGGGAAGAAATCCTAAGAAAATGTAAAATATTTAATAGGATCCGTGTCGGGAACATAGAATGTATGAGGCGGCGGAAAACGCCCGATTACGAGAGACG
Organism: Striga asiatica; assembly: GCA_008636005.1. Classification (NCBI taxonomy): domain Eukaryota; kingdom Viridiplantae; phylum Streptophyta; class Magnoliopsida; order Lamiales; family Orobanchaceae; genus Striga; species Striga asiatica. The sequence goes on from BKCP01004750.1 coordinate 225,111, forward strand.
AGATTCTATTTATTTGTATGGGGGTATTTTCCGACCGGCATTAGTAGACGAGTACAAATGAATATTGTTTAGCACTGTATTTTATTTCATATAGATAAGAGAATTGGAAGAGAAAGTCCTGAATCTTAGCACAGAAAAAGATAACTTGATAACACAAAGGGACTCAGCTCTTCAAGAGGCTCATTTATGGCGTTCGGAGCTTGCAAAAGCTAGAGAACGAGAGGTGATATTGGAAGGAGCTGTCATCCGAGCTGACGAGAAGGTCCGGGTTACGGAGGCTGATGCCGAAGCTAGAATAAAGGAAGCCATAGAGAAAGAATCTGCTGCTGCCAAGGAAAAACAGGAATTGCATACATATGTAAATTTATTGCAAGAGCAACTCAAACGGTAATACAAGATTCTTCTTCCTCCATTCTTTTTTTTTTTTTCTTTTTCCTTTATGAAATCAATAATCAAAACTATTATACTTTTAGTTCTATTGCTTGCATGAATGAGTTTTGCTCGTCGTACCTCCGACTGTTACTATAGTTCCGGTTTTAATAAATGAATTAAACCATTGTTTCAATCTTTCATCAACAACAAATGTTGTCACAAATGAGTTAAAAAAAATTCAATTAGGCAAAATACGAAAGCAGTTGTGCTCACTAGACATATCTCTGTTGGCACACACTTAGTGTAAAAAGATGCTGTTTGTCGAGCTTCATTAGTTGAACAATTGCCTTTCTTAATTTAAATAATCAATATTTTACCGAACTTCCAATCCCCTATGTGATATAGGCAGCAAGTTGAGACCATGCAAGTCCATACCGAGAAAACCGAGCCTTGTTCTGGCATGGATGGCGATTTAACACTAACAAAGCACATGAACCCATCTCAAGAGAACGTGGATAAAGCATGCACGAGCATCTCTAGGGCCACGACCGAGGCCCGGATAGCCGATGTTCGGGAGGTGGGGCCCGATGCGGATAGGATGAGCCTCGACATCTCCGTGGTCAACTTCCCAGTCAACGGCCATCAGGACCACCGTGGATCTTCTGATCAGCCTTAGGTACAGTTCAATTTTCAATATTTTGCTTTACATATATACATGTCTTCACTCACATATTTGCGATTTTTTCTTGTTTTTGTCGATAGATGTTTTATGTATGGCATGTGTTTTGTTATATTTGCATGAGATTGAATGGTGAATATTTTGCGATGTGGGGAGTCTCGGCTTAATCTTCTGTCGATAGTTGTGGTGTGCGCAACTGTTCCTTGATTTAATTTAGATGCAAGTAGTTTTAAAGTAGTAGATATAATCAATTAACAAATTAGAATTGAATATAATATTAAACACTATTTTATTCTGTTTATTTATTGCCTAAACTCTGCGCATCGAATCATGGGTATACTGCGTTGCACTGGTATACACACTAGTTACTAACTACTATTACACTCCATGAAATCTAACAACTGGTCCAAGCTCATCCCAGTTTCCATTTCTGATTGCTTCATTATCATTTCTGGCCCAACTATCCAGGCCCGATGATGCAGTCGGAGATCCAACGGTCCATATCTCGTCTGGAGTATTATCGAAAATTTGGCGTGCTATTTCTTGCAAGGTGGGTGTTCTTGAATTTGCAGTGTTTCTGCTGACTGGTGGTGTGGACTTCTTGCATGGTGAATCCCTTTTGAAAATTCTACATAGTGTCCAAATTTCCTGCACAAAGTTGGTCAAGAAATATTTATAAGAAGGCTAACCAAGAGTTGGTGTTGACTATAATCTCTGTAAAATAGTAGTAATAAGTTATGCAAATATCTTAATTAGAACCCACTTTCCCAATTTGGAACTCCTTTTCTTGAAAGTCCAGAAATTTCCTTTCTAAATGGTCAAATTAACACAACAGAAAATGGACAGAGAAAAATGACCAAGTTCCACACAATAGTTCTCTACAATAATCCGTATAAATCATATAGCTTGATACCATTTTTTTTCCAAAAAAATTTAATCATTTTTAATCAAATACTTTTTTAACTCAACTTTAACTCTACCAGGCTATCCTCAATATTATCAATATAACTAAATACCATTCAATCATTCTTACACGTTGCATTAACTTTAATTCACTATTCATTAACTAACATAATTGTTACTAACCATCCTTCAAATCACCTCTCATCTACTTTTACATCAAATAAACTTTAATTATTTTATTTTAAATATTATTTTAATATAACTCAAAATCCCACTAACAATGAACCATACCATTTTTTTCAAAATTAACCATAACAAACCCAAAAATCCAAACAAAATCAAAACATCTTACATCCAAGCATCCCATAACTTCCAATAAACAACAACAACATACCTAGTATATTCCCAACAAGTTGGGGTCTGGGGGGTCAGTTGTACGCGGACCTTACCCTTGTAATTATACAAGGAGGCTGTTTCCGTAGCGACCCAAGATGCATTGCGCCGTTTGATATATTTTTTTCTTTCTAGAAACTTCACTAATAGAAGAAACACTAGAATTTAATTGAGCCATTTTGATTTAGTCCATTATTAGCACTATGCCAGGAGAATTGTCAACAATGACTCTTCCAGCTCCATTTGCAATGGACAACATGCCATAACTTCCAATATATATCTTAAAAGTTCAGCACAATAGTTTTGGAGGATAAACTCTGAAACAAGAACAAAATAACTAAACCCACATTACCATGCATAATAATATTGAAGAACACAAATGTTGCTGTTAGGTTGCCTAATCGTCAGGCATGAATACTTTTTTATTTTAAAATATGACAATTGAATACCAAAATATGTATTTGTTGGAAGAATATAATGTCTACCATTAGACAACCTAACAAAAGACCTACCGATTGACCAATAATACACAAAACCATAAACAAAACGCCAAAAGTAACAAATGAAGCAAAAAATATGAAGCTAATATGCATATATGGGTAGTAATAAGAACTCACTGCTTCTTGACTGCTGATACTGCTTTCAGAACCCGAACCCGAACCCGAACCACCACTCGGCGGGAACCTATACTCATGCATCATCCATTCTGTTTTTGTTCCTTTGCCGGCATTTCCTATGTAATATACCAGCGATTTCTTGAGGCCGATGCATTTATTCTTCTCGCCGGTTTTTGATGAATAAATAGGCTTGTCGATGCCGGTTGCCTTCCAGAATCCATTCCCTGTGAGGGTTACTCTGTTCGGCCTTGCGCTGTTTCGGTATTTTCTCCCTCTCATGCAGAAAAAATACCATTCCTTTTCTCCAGTGCAACACCCCATTTCTACAT
>BKCP01004750.1:248290-271288 GCA_008636005.1 Striga asiatica
AAGTCTCACTCCGCAGGCACAGACAGACATCCCCATGCGCACGAGGACACTAACACACATAGGCAAAAACATATTATAATTAAAAAAAGCACACACACACAGGCAAAAACATATTATAATAAATAACACGTGACTCGAGTCCAAAGTCGAAACCCAGTTGTCACGTCACGTCACGACACCACCATCGCATCCTCACTAAACACATACTGACCCTGATACTCCATGAGGTACTGCGTGGACCTCTTCACATCGTAAAACAGCCCGTAAACCCTACTGACGTCCTCTATCTCCACACCCTTTCCCTTCCTCTTGAGACAGGCAAGCGCAGCAGAAGTGATGAGATTGACAGCGTACCTCAAAGACGTGCCCACCGCTATCCTAGTCAGCAAAACCTTTGCGTCCTCCGACATCTCCACATCCTCTTCCCCGCACCTGATGTCCAGAATCCTCCGCATCTCATCCGCAGTGTAAGGTTTTGTGGAGATGATGAGTAGGCGATCGAGGAAATTGATGGGGATGCCGTGGGGTGACCTGTAGTGGGTCCCACGGATGGAAGTGATGCCTCGGTTGGTGGCCACAACAAGGATGGGTGCCATGTCATTCTCCAGGGCTCGTTTAGGAACGAGAAGCACTCGATACCTAAGGGCAGGGGGATTTATTATCATCCTATATTTAAGGTTAGATGGACAGGTCAAATCGTGAAGATCGAGCTCAAGCGTCTTTATTGTGGGTGATGATATATTTGTGCAGCCCGCATAATCATTTTCTTCCACAGATGTGAATGCCATATTCAACTCCTCAAGGGACAGACGACGGGAAAGAAAGTGGGGGAGGGCTTCATCATTCTCGCAAACAACATTAGAAACATGAAACTTCTTGAGGCTAGACAATGAGACACTGCCCACATCAGAGAGTGACGCTCCATAGAAATCAAGCTTCAAGTCGACAATGGTTTTGTTGATAAAGAGAGATGGAGGGATTGTATCAAAATTAAGTGCAAGATAAATATTATGGACGCTACGCACGATTGCAGTCGTAATCCATGTCTCCAGTTGATAATCATTGCAGTTGAGGTGATAGAGTGTTAAAGTATCAATTCTTTTTGCATTGTACTGCAATATAACCCTGTGGATGATGTCTGAGGCTTGTGTCCCTTCTTCTTTGAAATCATCTCCACTGAAGTCCAAGCAGGTTACATGGGCCCATACAAATCTCCATCTTTTTCCGACAATGCTGGCCGCCATTGAGCGCTTTGTCGGGAGGAAAGAGAGAATGTGGCATGACTTCGTCCGACAAGCTGTTGAGCCTATTGATCGAGGCATGTTTTGCTCTTGGTGGTGGAGAGGTCAAGGGAGATGGAGGTTCAGTTTGTAGAGATGAGAAGACTGTTGTTGGTGGAGAGGCCAAGGGAGATGGAGGTTCGGTTGGTGGAGATGTGAAAGGTGCTGTTGGTGGAGAGGTCAAGGGAGAGGGAGGTTCTGTTGCTGGAGATGAGAAGAGTGTTGTTGGTGGAGAGTCCAATGGAATGGAGGTTCTGTTACTGGAGATGAGAAGGGTGTTGTTGGTGGAGAGGCCAAGTGAGATGGAGGTTCTGTTGGTGGAGATGAGAAGGAAGAGCTGAGATCTGAATTCGCTAAAATTCTCGTGGAGTTCGAGAGAATGAACTTGAAGAAGGGAAAAGACTCTGGGTGCTTTACATGACAGCATGTACTAGATTTGAAGATGAGGCCCCGATATTCATCCCTGTCATGGAAGACACCAGGCAGCAATCGATGCTATATGTTCAAAGATAGGTCTTGGCGTTTGCTCTCACCTACGAGCAGATTAAGAAGTACGTTGAAGGCTCCTCTGCACTTCCAGCCGCAGCTCTGGAAGTGTCTCTGATAACACCAATTGAGAATTGGTTTTTCATTGGTTGTATCTGTCGTTTAGTTTGGATTTATCTGAGATCTGAATAAAGCGTGTATGTCGTTTAGTTTGGACATTCGTGGTCCTATAAAATGTCGAAAGTTGACAAATTTCAGTAAGAAAAAAGGATTTACATTGAAAAAAAAAAGGAAAAAAAAAAGAGAAAGAGGATGATTAGAATTAGAAGCAATGTTATGGTTTTTCCTTCCCTACTTCAAGTCTCACCATTGCAATGGTGGAATCCGTTTTCTATACGTCCTTTTATAACTCATACTCACCTGATTTAACCATATATAAACTTTCGCAAGCAAACAAAGACGCAAACAGTTTTAGGAATGGGCTTGGGCTGTGTAATATATATATTGGGCTGGACATTGTTTAGGGAAATGGATACGACTAGGTCTCAGAAGACTGCTCAGCTGCGTTTGAGAAATATAAAAACAAAGGTGGCCCACTAATATATTTGGGCCGGGTTTGTGTTTTGGATATCCATTCAATTCAATCAATCCAATTATATTTCATTCATTCATTTTAAATATCTCTGAAGAATAATAATTATTTATTACGTAATATGCAAAAACTAAAATAGTGGTTGATAGTTATAAGTATGTGGTGGATGAATAACAAATATCTATACTTATATTAAAAGGTATACCGTTTACCAGATTTAGTATAAAGAAAAGTCAACAACATTTATTGCATTACTATTTCCGTATTATACAATCTATACTTATATAAAAGGAGATTCTATTTACTACATTTACTATCCAGAAAAATCAACTGCATTAAATACCATTACTATTTTGGAATTATAATATTTTATTTATTTAATTGATTTATGTTGACACCCGAGTTCGAGAACCGAACCGGAGACCCGGTCCAGTGAGTAAGTGCCGAGCTGGACCGCGAAACCTTTTTGACCTCAGCGTTCCCATGAGTCCGTCCGTTAGCCCGGCGTTTGAGACAGTAAAACTTCCGGTGCCGGCCTGACTGATGACGACCTGGAAGAAGGCTCCCCGTGACTGGAGGAACAAACCGGGAAAAGGTGCCGACCTAGGGCCTCGGAACGGGTCTCCACAATGAGGAACACCGGTCTAGATAGTAGTATAATAATGCCACTTGGAGAGTAATCATTGGTGATTGGACGGGATATCCTAGCCTGCTGACCTACTTCCCCTAGCCCAGACATAAAGTCTGCCAACATTAAATGACCCACATGAACACATTAAATGCCTGACAGGTAATGATGAGGAAAACCTCAAATCGCATTAAATTCTGTCAGGGAGGCGTCGAACTGCTCTGCAAAGAACACTGTACGACAAGACTGGTGAACAGTGTCTGAACAGTGTCACATTTAAGGCCACTATAAATAGCAGCCTACTTCATTTATTTTGGATTGTTGAATCCCAACTGTAAAAGCTCTTTCTATATTTTCTCTCTCTAGACTTGTAAGAAACTCGTGTAAGAAACTGTAAGTATATCGCAAGTGCCGACCTCGTACGAGAGACCGACCTCGTGATCTATTAATAAAATCGTGATTAATCGATAATTTCTTGTCTTTTCCTACTATCTTTTCATTACCCAACTTTTTAACCGTTGACCGGAAACGTCCGTCAACAAGTTATTTATTTGTTTTATTTTAAAAAGGTAAGTAGAATAAAAATATTTTAATAATAAAAAATCAAATATCAAATAAAAATGTACACTTTGACTTATTTGATTATATTTGGTATTTAATTATACTAAATATATTCCTATTTAGTATATACATTAAATACTTACTAAAGTATTTATTTGTTTTATTTGTCAAAGTTAAGTATAGATTTGTTTATATTATCAAATCATAAAAAAATATTAAATCCATATTCTAAAAAAAAATCATATAATTTTGTAACAATTCTACTACACTATTAAACAATATTTTTTTATTATATAATAAAATAACAATTAAATATTATATGGTGAACAAAAATAAGTAAAACTGTTACTTTCTCTTGTATCAAGGGATAAATTTATTTGCTAAAATTAAATTTTTATTAGTATAAATGTGTTAGTGAGATAATATATTAATTATTTTACAAGCTAACCCTAAAATGCTCATATTTAATGTTTTAAAAGATGTAGAAAAAAATTATAATAACTCTACTTTTTAGACTTGAACGTTGATTAAAAGAGGTAAAAATTTCTAATTTTTTAGACTTAAACGTTGATTAACACCATAGATTGAGAGTTTATATTTAGTAAAATTCTTAATTATAAATAAAAAATTAATTTTTGCTATATTTTAGAATATCTTTAAATTCATTATAAAAAAAACTACAATGAAAAAAACAAGTCAGCTATATATCGATTTGTTGTACTCCTCAAATCACATTCACAATTTGGCTACAAGGAAAGGAAACTCATTGATTAAAATATTATTTTGTCAGAGTCTTAATGTACAAGAGACTTTAAGACTCCACTTGAATATTATAAAACTTTTATTGAACATTGTACAATTTTTTTGCGTATTATAAACTTTTATTGAATATTGCATCTTATAATATAATATTCTCCAAATAAATATATCTCGTGTTTTGCACGGGTCACGTACTATAGATATCTTGTACATTTTTTTTATTCATGTATATAATTATAAGCCTGGATAAATAGCCTTAAAATTGTGCATCCTGTGCATCGCACGGGCTCTGTACTAGTTATAGATAAACATGTACTAATTATTTATTTTTAAATTTAAAAATTATACTAAAAATAGCGAGTGGAGGAGATGGGTATTTATACAATTCTTTTTGTTCAATTATATGAATTGCAAATCAAAATTTCATATTGTTTCCCCATTATCACCCCAACTTCAAACCCCATGTGAAAATTATTATTTTCAACACATAATAAAATAAAACATTACAAGGTTACAAGTATTTACTTAAAATCACCAAGTAAGAGATGCAATTACATATTATATACCTTGCCAACACAACAAGTAATGCTTTGACAGTGGACAATACAATGTATACCTTGCTTTGGGTCATAAAATGGAGGAATATTGGTGAGACTTTAGGTACAGTAGTGATCTAATACTCATTAAGTCACTCAANAAGTATAATTGTTTCAAAAATAGCCATTACTTCATGTCTACAAATTTTAGCATTATTTTCAACATATTTCATTAGTCAATTTTCAAAGGAAATAACCTATATTTCGCGTCGAATAATGACCATTTAATAACAATTTTCAAATTTATAATATTGAGAAATTATTAAAAAAAAAAATGGCTTAAATTCACAAATGAGAAATTGTGTAAACATTTTGCAGCCCATGTGCAACTTTCATATATACCTTACTTGCAACTTGCAAATAAAGGCTTGTTGCTTTATTGCCAAAAACAGCTGTATTACTACTTCTATTGGGACCCATTGTTTGATCCCAAAACTAAGCCTATCTTGTTCACAAAAATAAATGAAAACATTCATATTTGGTGGAATTATAGTATAAATATACATTCATATTACGAAGAATATGACGAGTCGGTCAGTATGGAATCGGTGTTATTGTTCCAAATTTGTATTTATAATTCATGTTTCACTCAATGACACATATATATTTATAATGATGTCACAATTATATAAGAATCATTCATCTAATTGAATGAAACAAGAATTGAAACATGATTTTAAAAGATAAAATGTTTTCCCAATCTATTAGACATATACAATAATTTTCCAACTGATTAATTAGAGCAAATCCCAACAAATGATAGACCAATCATTTATTGCTTTCATTGCTGTCCATATATAATAAACACCAATTGGACTTATGAATATTAGTGTGATATTCTGTCTGTGGCCTTGTAACGCCTTCATTAAAATTTAAATCAGGTACACATTATAATAATAATCCTCATTCAAAATGCTACCAAACTCCAATTGAAAATTAAAACAAGACAGTAAGTAATTTGGTGGGCCAAATGGGGTGAACCAAATTTGTCCACCGACACTCATAACAGCAAAGACTCTGTAATGTCATCCCCACAATTTTTATTGCCATTACCTAAGATATTATTTCATCTCAAGTAGTGATCATAAATTGATACCATGCTTTCATTGATTGAGCAGACATATTGAGAATTATGAATGTCTGTGGAATTTATTTGCATGCTAAATTTAATTAGGACCTTTCCATTAAAATGAGTATACAAAAAATGGAATTATTAATTAGTTAGATATAATTCTCAAAACATTTTATTTAATTTGATAATCACTACATTGTGTACTCATTTAAATATTATGGAGTCTCTTCATATGTTAATTAAATACTCCTTAAAACTTACAAATATAATTTTTTAGGCATTTTTTCATAGTTCGGTTTGATAAAATCCGAGCTTAGCTTGTTGAGACTGAACCTCAAATTGTCAATGATTAGATTTGAGCTTAGCTTGTTAATGATTAGACATAAACTTGTTAATATTACACGGGAACGAAGTTGATGAGTTTATAAAAGGGTTAGAACTCAACTCGACTTGTTTATATCTTTATTTTTTGTAATCATTCACACGTGCGTAGATTATGATTATATAAGATCATAATTAAGCTAACTAATTGCACGGTATATTTAATTAAAAAAATACTCAAAAAAAAATCAAAATAATTTTGTTTACGGCATTTTCTAAATTTCGTAATGTATATGTTTATTACAACCAATAATAATAATCATTATAATAAAAAAAGCGAGATCTTAAATAAAATATAATAATCACAATTTCCAAATTTGTCAAAATCCACACAGCCACACTTTTTCAACCGCACACGAAAATAAAAAAATAAATAAAATAAAATAATCAAAAATACCACGCGAAAATTGCCACCAAACTGAACCACACCGCCCCCAAACCGCCTACAACAACTCTACCTCCGCCGTTGCTGGAACCTTCCTCATCCGCTGCCGCCTCATCGTCGCCGGCCGGTCCAGGGCTGTCCGCATATTCGTCATCGCTGGATGCCGCCCTGGACCTTGCCGCTCTCGGCCCCGCCGCCGGGTCCGCCTTGAAAAGCTCCCTCGGCAGCAAAACCCTGTCGACCTTGAACACCGCCAGCGGCTCCTCATCGATAAGCGTACCCTTGATGGTCGCCGTCACCACCTTCGTCTCCAGCTTCACGTCCTCCCCGTCGTTCTGCACCGTGAAATCGTACTTGTTCTTCCCCTCCGTTGCTAGCGTGTTCATCACGCCGTTGCTCGATCTCAGCATCCCCAGCGAATTGTACACCGGCACGCCGTGGTACAGCAAGAGCGACGTCTTCCCGTCGCCGCTGAGGTTCCTGTACCGCGGCCCGAACGACCGGAGGGCCTCGTCGGACGGGCAGAAAACGGTGAGCCCTGCGGCGACGCTCTGTGAGAAGGTCTCCCCCGCGCCCTCCGCGGTTATCAGATCTGAGAACGCCTTGCACCCCTGCCTCGCCATTAGAGATGTGAGGTTCAGATCTGACGGCGAGGAGACCGGAGCCTCCGCCTCCGGCGAGGTGAGGACGTGGCTGATCTGGATCACGGAGATGTTGTACGGCAGCTCCTTTACGGATCTGACGAAGGTCGCCATCGGGGGGGCGGCGCCGCCGTCGATGGAAGAGTCGTCGACGGGGGAGAAGCCGACCTTCCCGCCCTTGATGTCGGTGATGTTGACGTATCCGGAGGTGCCGGCGGCCTCGCCGGTGGCCTGGAAGAGGGAGGAGGTGGTGGTGGAGCCCTTGGAGATCTGGTGGAGCTTCTTGGAGCCGAAGTAGTCGGCGAAGATGTGGAGGGAGAGGATGTTTTTGATGGTGGGGAGGGGATAGTGGTGGGCGAGGAGGTCGGACATGGCGGCGTTGTCGACGGCGCAGACGGTGATGGTGCGGCGGCGGTTGATCTCGGCTGCGAGGTGGGTCGCGGTGAGGTAGTGGTTGAAGGTGGAGAGGTCGGGGTGATCGGCGAGGATGCGGGTGATGTTGTGGGCGCGGACGGTGGACACGGCGGCGCCGGCGAGGATGAGAAGGACGGCGAAGGCGGTGGAGAGCTGCTCCATTTTTTGTCCACTACTAAACGAGTGAGGATTATGAGTGCTGTTTTTGCGTGTGTAGTAGTGGTGTACTTATGTGTGTGTGGGATATGTATATATATACGGAAAATGACCAATTTTTTGTTCGTATATTCTTTTATACATTTTACAACACTCAATAAGTTAAAAACTTAAAACCAACTTTTATACATTTTACAACACTCAAGAACAATAATAATAATATGGTAGTTACAAACTTAAAACCAATTTGCTTTTTCAGAACCATATTCTCATTTATATTTAATTTCATTTTATTATAATTGTGATGTAATTATGATTTTCATTTTTTATTATTACACGCATGTAATTGTGATGTAATCATAATTTCCAAATTTAATAAATGTATCAATTCGCTAGTCTAGCTCAATTTCTTTTATATTGTTTTAGTTAGAACTTGTGAGAGAAGCATCAAGTGTACTGCATATTTGTGATATCACTATGAATCTATTAGATACCTTATAGTAACACATCATGCATAGTGAACCAATTGACCATATTTTAATTTAAGGCTAAGTTTGAATAGAAGGATTTACTGTTACAAGTTCAAATCCTCATGCATGTTGGGATGATAATGGAAATTGGTGGACTTCAAATTCATGCTAAATGTTTTTTAATCATTATTTTGAATGATTTTAAATGACTCCTCAAACCTAATCATTTGAAATCCACAGTGAGACCACGTCGTCAGCGATCATTTAGGTTCATCGCCACCGCGACTCAATGCGAGTTAGACAATTGATTTATAATATTTTCAACACATCCATTCAACGAGTGTGCAAGTAATAAAAAATTTATATTTCAAAAATTTTGAAATCAAATGATTTCAAATCACTTAAAACAAACAGAGTCTAAGGGGTTTTAGTTCAAATGGTATCTGAGTCACTAATCGGTAGCTAAATACTATGCGGGATAAAAAAGTATAAATAACACTAAAAATAGCATAAAAAGTATAAATATATATTAAAATATATAAATTTATAAAATATTTTAAATGTCTATATATATAAATGGTGGATAGATTCAATAAATTAATATCAACTAACAATTAATAATAATATTAATTCATTTAATAAAAATAGGTGTTCATTTAATAAAATATGTTCACCATGTAATAAAAATAGGCCTAATTGCCGGTAAAATCACGACCTTACAACTTTTTGTCGTTTTAACCAAACTTTTGGAATTTAGCAAACATAACATAACCTTGTCTATTTTTTGGCAATTCGAATCACAGGGCCGAACTTCGGGCTTTGTCTGCAGACGTGGCGGATGACATGGCGATATCTGCTGAAGTAGCGATAAAAAATATAAGCGACACTGGGGTTCGAACTTGGGACTTCAAGTTTGTATAATAGCATTGCAACCACTACACCAACCCAAGTTGTATGTCAAATTTAATAGTGTTTAATATATATAGATACTACGTATGAACAAATGAAATTAAATTTAAAATATAATGTAAATTATATTAAATTATATTAATAAGATATAAACTTATAATAATTAAAACATAACAAAATAAATTATGTAATATTAAATAAAAAATAAACTAAAATAAAGTAAGATAAATTTTTTTTGTGGTAGAGTAAATTTAAATTAAATTAAATTTAAATAAACTTATATATTTCGTATTTATTAAAAAAATTAATTATGTAAATATAATAAAATAATTAAATATAGTATTTTAATAAATTATTTATATTATTTTTTAGTATAATAATTTAATAAATTATTATATTCAAAAAATATTTCATTATTTTATTATATTCATTTTTTAATATAATAAGCTAATAAATTATTTATATTATTTTTTAATAAATTACTAATTACAATAAAATAAAAAAATATTATTTGAATATAGTAATTTAATAACTTATTTATATTTTTATTAATATAATAATTTAATAAATTATTATATTCATATAATATTTCGTTATTTTATTATATTCATTTTTTAATATAATTAGTTAATAAATTATTTATATTATTTTTTAGCAATTATTAATTATAATAAAATAAAAAAATTTGAATATAGTAATTTAATAAATTATTTATATAATTTTTAATATAATAATTTAATAAATTATTAATTATAATAATCTCAAATAACATTCCTTAATTTTTTTATACTCATTTAAGATTTCTATTTATTTTAATTGATTTTTTTTTACTTTTCCAATTTTCGACACTTTATTATCTAATATTATATTATTTTCATTTAATATTATATAATTTTTATTATATTTTAATTATTATAAGTTTATATCTTATTAATATATTTTAAAATTTATATTGACTTTTAAATTTAATTTGATTCATTCATACGTATTGTCCATATATATTAGGCGTTTCTAAATTGAACATACAACTTGGATTGGTGTGGTGGTTGCAATGCCATATTATAAGGTGGAGGTGCTAAGTTCGAACCCCAGTGTTGTTTAATTTTTTACCACCACGTCACCATAAATCTTACCGCCACGTCACCATAAATCGCCATATTATCCGCCACTTCAGCAGAAATCGCCATGTCATCCGCCACGTCTACAGACAAAGCCCGAAGTACGGCCCTGTGATTCGAATTGCCAAAAAATAGACAAGGTTATGTTATGTTTGCTAAATTCCAAAAGTTTGGTTAAAACGGCAAAAAGTTGTAAGGTCGTGATTTTACCGGCAATTAGGCCATAAAAATATGTCTCATTTTGACATGTCCCATTTTGGATGATGCCTATTTTTGTAACGTATTTTTATGTCCTAGAGTACAAAGTATTATTATTTTTAGTTTGATACTATATATATTTTGATATTATATAAATGCATATTTCACAACTAATTAAAAATGACTACAAATATCTCTATTTCTTATTGCAGTCATACTTTAATTATAAAATATTTTTCTGATATTACAAAGATAAATCAAATATTATGAAAAATCAAATCCCATGAAATATTTTGCAATCAATAGTTGCGTAATATTGATTTAATAAATGATAAAAAATTTAAACATAATATCATTATATTACTTATAATTTTAATATTATATGTATTAATATAATAATACTCTATGTTTAAAATTTAATACCAATATCTAACTAATAATTTTAATATTATATGCATATAAATAACTTATAATAATTTATTTAAATCTATGCAAATACACAGAATCGAATACAAGTATTACTTTAAAATTGAGGGATGACAGTGTCTTGGACCATGACGTGGCCCATTTAATAAACGGATCGGACCCGAATATGGTCTGTTTTAAAATTGGGCGGGTCCAAACCCGTACTAAAAGCTCTAGGTCATACTAGATCACGTCGGTGGTCACAAGAAACTTAGGGCATGCTTGTCTATCAATTATTTCACTCGCATTTAGTTCATACTCAAAATCTAATTCAACTTTAACTCAACTCCATTATCTTTGATATTATTCATATAGTTAATTAATGCAAATTAATTATTCTTACACATCACATCAAATTTAATTCACTATTCCTCCATTCACATAATTTTAACTACTTATCATTTCTAATCATTTATCTCCTACTTTTACATCAAATCAATTTTAATTATTTTATTTTAAATATTATTTTCATATATTCTTAAAATTTCAAATAAATGATTGTACTATATTTTTCACAATTAACTCTGATTTATCAAAATAATTTATTTTGAACAATTATTTTGTACACAAGTGAACCCATACCTTTTACTGTGGAAGAAACGACACTCTCAATGATTAGCCCATTAAGTTTGTTTACACCAACAAATTGGAATGCCAGGCCCAAAATCCACTGTGTTTGCAAATACAAGACTTTTTATTTTATTTATTTATATATCGTGCACCAAATCGATTTGAGAGTTTGATCCAATAATTATCCACATAATAATATGAGTCACCTGTCAACAAATTAAAATTCGATGATTTTTGTCAATGCTGTGTTTCAATACCCAACAACTAATCATTGTCACTCTTTTATTGCTGATACTAAATAATTAAGAGGGGAAAATAAAAAAATAAACAAAGATTAAAAAAAAAAAAAAGCAAGAGTGTCACGTGCATGATCACGTGTTTCTCCAGAAGGATCCCAAACCCACAGTTTTGATTAAAACGATGGATATAAATATGGTACATTTTCAATGTTAGTCCGGTGATAAAACGGTACGGTCACACGCACGTAAAACCCACAATGCTTACAAGTTATAGGGACAACTCACAAGTGATATCTTAACACATTTCTTAACTTGTGAGTCATCATACGGACTCAAGCCCATCATAATTTGCCCTATTTATTCTTGTTCGAGTGCAGTGGTCAAGCAGAAAAAGATGACTAATTCCCGTGAGTTAGGGGTGATTGTTTATGGATTCAACTAGTTTTTATTTGGTTTGTTTTTTAACTATAGTTAATTTTGAAAAAATGTAGTATGGTTAGTTGTTAGTGGATATTTTAAAATATTATTTAAATAAAATAATTAAAGTTGATTTGATGTAAAGTATGAGAAAAATTATTGAAAGTGATAGTTAGTTAAAGTTATGTGAGTGGATAAATAGTGAATTATAGTTGATGTGATGTGTAAGAATGATTGATTGTTATTATTTAATTATATTGATATTATGGGAGATAGTGAAGTTGGGTTAAAATTGAGTTAAATTTGAGTTTTGATTGGTTTTTTTACTGTTGAAACTATAAACAATCGGCCCCTTAGTAATGGTGATATCCCAACACGGGAAGAGAAGAGTTCAAAGAAGCTGCTCTCTTCTCATCAGAAGGCTTATTTGAAATGCGAAATTCCCGCCAATGGCTGAGAAAGAAGAAGTAGATGCGCATGAATCAATGTTAAGCGACGCTGCTTCTAATGAATTCCTTCTCTGACTGGCTTTTCTATGACTGAACTTCGCTTCTAAGTTGGGTCTTAGAAGTCGAGGCCTAGTTCTTCGAAATGAGCCACTCAAGTCCAGCACTGGGGTGAAACAGTGTTGTTCCACGCATGTGAAGCACACCATAAAAGAGAAAATTCAAATGAAGTCTTTGTGAAGGTTTCATTCTAAAACTAATTGGTGGAAGGAGGAGTAGTCCACTAGCCTTATAAGTTAGGCCTATTTTCACTGTATAAACGATGCGAAACAACTCATAAGTGATATTCGAACAACGTGATTATTCCTTATTAGATGTTTGCAATAGACACGAATCAAATTATGCAGAAAGTTATCTTAATCCAGACTACCATTTCGAATCATTTCAATTTCTGAGATTTTAAACAAGATTTATATATTATGGTGACATATCTTTCAAAATTTAGACCTCAAGGTTGGTTTAGTTACCGTCTGATGTAGGGAAGCGTATGTAGGGAGGATTCAATCTCTCAATACGCTCAATATTTTATTCAATTATCAACAAGAAGAATCATTTAAATAAGGCTCATAAACCCTACTCCTAACTTGTCCAACAAGATAAGATATTTACTAAATATTCTAATACCAATAATAAAAATGAGTTATTCTCTTACCAATTAAATAATAATAACAACAATAATAATAATAATAATAGATATCAGTCTACATCACAGACAATATGTAACCAAATCAGACTCGTTAATATTAATAAACGAGTCAACTTATGTAGTTAACGAGTTGAGTTTTACTATCTTCAATAAAGACTCAAGTCCGAGTTTGAGCTTCAGAAGTTCAAGTTCAGCTCAGTTCGATTTGTTTACACCTTAAGTTCTAATCCACATATGACTAAAGTTAATGAGTTCGACTCATTAAAATTTGACAAGAGAGCCAAACATGAGTAGTTAACGAGCTTTGACTCGACTCGATAAAGACTCAAGTCCGAGCTCGTGATAAGCTCGAGGTTGGCTCAATTCGACTTGTTTACACTTTACACCTTCGGTTGTGATCAACATTATTTAACAAATTTGTCTCGTTAATATTGATAAATGAACAAAAGTCGTTTATCGATTAGTTAACGAGAATTGGTCCGACCCGATAAAAACTAAAATCCGACTTGAGTGTCAAAAACTCGAACTCAGCTCGACTCGTTTACACCTCAACACGAAATCATATATTTCCAACGAGTTGTGTACTTCTTCATAAGTAATAATCTACGAAGGACCAAAAATGTTATTACCCAATAGATACATGACCAAAATGAAAATATTCTACACCCTCCATATATTAATATATTATGCATCCACCTACCTCCACCAGCCCATCGCTCTGTGTTTTTCAGACGAACACTTTGGTAGCTTCGCCTACTTTCTCGATTCAAAAGTTCCTCACAAAAACCAACAAAAAGGTGATCGTCTCTCTCTTTTTATCGATATATTATGGCTGTTTGAATCAGATCTGATGCGTTTACTGTTTGCTGATTGTGGATTTGGCTTTTTGTTTCCGATTTTTTTTTTTTTTTGGGGGAAAAAACAGATATGGGCAGCTCTGGATTTTCATGGAAGCTGAAGGATCACCCCAAGTTGCCCAAGGGAAAACAAGTAGCGGTCGTGGTTTTGGACGGATGGGGTGAGGCCAACCCCAATCAGTACAACTGCATCCACGTGGCCGAGACCCCCACCATGGATTCGCTGAAGAAGGTATACTGTTCTTCACTCAGCTGATTTAGGTTTATTCTGATTGTTGAGTGCATTTGCGTCTGTACCTTTGGGGCAAGACGACTGTGATTGAATTTGTCCTTGATGTTGTTTCTGGTGAAGGGAGAGCCTGATAGGTGGAGATTGGTGAAGGCTCACGGGCCAGCAGTAGGGCTGCCCACAGAGGATGACATGGGTAACAGTGAGGTTGGTCACAATGCACTTGGTGCTGGCAGGATTTTTGCACAGGGGTGAGCTGAGCTTGCAGTACTTATTTGTGAATTTTTGATTGGCCAAGTAAATGTATATAGAAGATGAGTTTGAAAATCAAGTTTTAGATTTGCCACCTTTAATGAAGTGTTTGTTAGTTTGTTGTGATAATACATATTGTTGATTTGTGATTGTGTATGCTATATTAGTTCCAACACTTTGCCACCTCCTGCTGTGTTGATTTGGTATTTATGTATTTATTTGGGCATTTTGTTCAATTTATGGTTGAATTAAATTCCATGTGTCCATTAGACTGATGTAAATGAATTGTTGTGTGTTGCAGGGAGGAAAGTTTTGTTTCATATTATATTGTCCACTGTCTTCCTCCCTTCTAAATTGCCTATGCACCATAATGCAAACTTTGTACAGACTAGGAAATGATTCAGATTATATTACTCTTGATAGATAAGAGTAAATGTTTAACGGGTTGCTTTACGTTGGGTTGTGCTTGATTGATCTTCCTCTTAAATATGTCAATAGTTAGAATCCGAAGTTCAATTGTGTTGAAGTTGATTGATTAACCCTTTCTTGTATTTCGTTTATTTTCAAACTGTCTCTCTGTTTTTAGCAGCAAATGGTTCAATATCTTTTAATCTAACTAGTACTTGGGAAAGATCACGATTCACATACAAATAGCAACGATGCTGTTTTTTTTCCCCTAAAAATAATCATGTTTTGCATCATTACAAGGTTTCTGCTAACACTTTATCCTACCTCTTTTTGTATACAGTGCAAAGCTTGTTGATATTGCTCTTGAAACGGGTAAAATATACGATGGAGAAGGTTTCAAGTACATCAAAGAATCTTTTCCGAATGGAACTCTTCATCTCATTGGATTATTAAGCGATGGAGGTGTCCACTCTAGGCTTGACCAGTTGCTGGTATCTCTTACCCCTGGAGTTTCATCACAATGTTTTTGACAATCCACATGCTTTTCTTTTCTTTTTACTTTTCTCTTTATGCCTTTTTAACTTTCGTGACCGTGTTGTATTTTATTGATATTTTAGCATATAAGATAAATTGATTGCATGTCATATATTTTGGATACAGTTGCTTCTTAAAGGTGCTAGCGAACATGGTGCCAAAAAAATCCGTGTTCATATTCTCACTGATGGACGTGATGTGTTGGACGGCAGTAGTGTGGGCTTTGTCGAAACTCTAGAAAATGATTTGGCAAAGTTGCGTGAGAAAGGCGTTGATGCGAGGGTTGCATCCGGTGGGGGCCGCATGTATGTTACGATGGATCGTTATGAGGTAAGATCTTCCGAATTTCTTTTATGGAAGGATTTGTGGTAGACCGTCTGATGGATGATATCCTGTCATATGGATTACAAATGGCACATTTAATTAGTACTAAAGTTTTAGTCAGTTTTCTTCCTTAGCCTGAACCCTTATTTTTGCGGAATCTTGAAATATACTCACGCGAGAATGTGTTTCTGGCATTCCATAGAACGACTGGGACGTTGTCAAACGAGGTTGGGATGCCCAAGTGCTTGGAGACGCACCCCACAAGTTTACAAACCCCATTGAGGCTGTGAAGAAACTGAGAGAGATCCCCAACACAAATGACCAATACTTGCCCCCTTTTGTTATTGTTGATGATAACGGAAAGCCCGTTGGGCCTATTGTAGATGGCGATGCCGTTGTGACATTCAACTTCAGGGCAGATCGTATGGTTATGTTGGCCAAGGCACTCGAATACGAGGACTTTGATAAATTCGATCGGGTCAGGTTTCCCAAAATTCGTTATGCTGGGATGCTTCAGTATGACGGTGAGCTCAAACTCCCGAGTAAGTACCTTGTTTCGCCACCAGAGATCGATAGAACGTCTGGGGAGTATCTTGTGCATAATGGCATCCGTACTTTTGCTTGTAGGTAAGCTGCTGTAAAAGTCTGTTTGAGTTACTATAACAATCCCTTACATTTATGTGCTATTCTTGTTCTGAGGTCTACCATGGCCTAACGACTTTAGGGGCTACAGTTATGGTCTTACTTTCACTTTATTTTATTTGGGATGACCATAAACACTATTATCAAGATTTAACAACTACAACAACATACCCAGTATATTTCCAACAGGTTGGGGTCTGGGGGGTCAGTTGTACGCGGACCTTACCCTTGTAATTATACAAGGAGGCTGTTTCCGTAGCGACCAAAGATGCATTGCGCCGTTTGATATATTTTTTTTTTCTAGAAACTTCACTAATAGAAGAAGCACTAGAATTTAATTGAGCCATTTTGATCTATTCCATTATTAGCACTATGCCAGGAGAATTGTCAACAATGACTCTTCCAGCTCCATTTGCAATGGACAATATTATCGAGATTTAACCTGATGAAAAAAACTTCCAGTGTACCTTTCAAATCTCAAATTTGCATCTACTGAGTGTAAAATTTGTTAAATAGTTACAAAACTTCGGTATTTGTAATTTTAGAAGATAAGGGCTGAACTGTGCCGATTATATCATCCTGACTCAGAATAGCCTCATGCAAATGTGTGCAACGAACGGCCGAAAATATCTAATCTAGGGCTGAACAATGTTGCATGTCTTTTCCTTATGACAGTTCAAATGTTGAATTCGTGTGCATTACTTTTGTTCGTATGGACTCTTCTGTTGCACTATTTTGTTTATTTATATCCATTTTTTTGAGGCTATGGATTTTCAGCCTGTTTACTTTCATCATTGTTGTGCTGTGTTGCAGTGAAACAGTTAAATTTGGTCATGTCACATTTTTCTGGAACGGGAACCGTTCTGGGTACTTTAACCCAGAAATGGAAGAATATGTTGAAGTCCCAAGTGACAGTGGAATAACCTTCAATGTCCAGCCGAAGATGAAGGCACTGGAGATTGCTGAGAAAGCAAGGGATGCCATCCTTAGCCGCAAATTTGATCAGGTAATTTATAATGTCCTATTCTCTTTTTATTTATTTGTCAAAAATAAAAAAATCTTGATTGCAAATATGATTTATTTAATGTCTTTTGTTTACTCAAAAGGTACGTGTCAACCTACCTAATAGCGACATGGTTGGACACACTGGTGATATTGAAGCAACAGTTGTGGCTTGTAAGGCCGCTGATGAAGCAGTGAAGGTACTAATCTGGAATTCGGCTTCTTTCTCTTTCTTTCTTTCATTTTTTTCCCTCAGCATTCCTAATCTAGAAATCCTTTTTACTTGTATTATTGGTCAGATCTCACTGATCTGTTGTAGGCATTCTTGCCGTATATTCAACCTTCCCACTTGAATTCTAGGTTTCTGCACAACCTCAAAATTTCAAAACCGATGTATTGTATCTTAAAACGTCTTTATAATGTTACGTTTTTTGCGGCAAAACCTATCCATGAACCAGCAGCAGATTATATATGAGATATGAATTTCATAAGTTATTTACACTTAAGCATAACCTTTTGAAGCACATTCCCATAAGATGGTCCCTGAAAACTATAAGTACAAGAACACATAAATAAAAAAATGTGAAAGACCATATATTTTGTATTTCAAATATGAGATTAATTGAGAATATCCACTGAGAATATCCACTATTTGTGTTCATTTTAATAGATGATCCTGGATGCAATTGAACAAGTTGGCGGAATATATGTTGTCACTGCTGATCATGGAAATGCTGAGGATATGGTGAAGAGAAACAAAAAGGGCGAACCACTTCTCGACAAGAATGGCAACATTCAAATTCTAACTTCTCATACTTTGCAACCTGTAAGTAATATATTCCTTATCCTTATTTGGTTTTATGGAGTGTATACCGTATATTTTCACAGCTATAAAGATACCTGTGCACTTAAATACTACAACCGCTTTAGGCTTTTAGCCGTTGCATTGACATGTTATGGAGTAAATCGCTGGATGTGTACCACTTAGTAATCCTAATACAAAAGCAACCAATAAGGTCTATGCAAATTATGATCAATCACTAGCTTTCAGAAGTACAAATCACTCCTCGATCATCTTGTCTTACAGTTGCACCCTCAATTTAGGAGTATCTGAAAAAAAAACCCAAGTATAGACATTGAAGAAGTGCAATAACTTCATTCTTTTGTAATTAGGCTAAATTATCAGTTCTATTTCAGTTATTATTTTCTATAGTATTGGATCAAAAGTTTCTTGTTCACATTACATTTCCATTTTAGGCAGCTGACATTACTCTATCTAGATAGGATATTTAAGATTATTAAAAAAATAAAAATAAAACTCCTACTGAGGTGTTATCAAGTTTACAAAACACTCCTGATACCTTTCAAAATTAGTAATCCCCTTCAAATGTTACCCAACACAGCCTTGACACTTGTATTTACCTGACTAGTTTTTGTGAAAAAATAGATAATGCTGAGGATATTTGTAATCTTCAAATTGTACACTTCCTCATTATTTTTTTATCATATTATTTTCACTTTAGTCTTTAATTTCTTATTAGTTTTTGTATTATTTTAAGCTTTGGATGTGTAAAGTATAATTTGTGGTCCTAATGCATCAATACTTTCCATGTAGGTCCCGGTTGCTATCGGTGGGCCTGGGCTGGCACCTGGCGTGAGATTCCGTAAAGACGTACATACTGCTGGGCTGGCCAATGTGGCTGCAACGGTCATGAACCTACACGGATTTGAAGCCCCCAGCGATTATGAGACCACTTTAATCGAGGTCGTTGACAATTAATTACGCCTCTTAATCAGTTCGTGCTTCGAAATTTTGCTGAGGAAGCGTGTTTTTCGGAAAACACTATTTTGATTATTTAGAAGAAATACTTTCTTACCTATTTGCTGCTATTACTACGATATAGTACTCTAAAGCAGCAGCACACTATGCTTTAGAGATTGAAATAATTGATTATTAGAACTGAGAACTGTTTACTATGCCTGCAAGAAGAGTGTGTTTTGGTTGTGTATGAAACTCTGAATGCAACCAATATTTGGTTGCTTGAGTTGGTACTGTTTAATTTATGGCATTTATCATTTGCTATGTTTATTTGAAGGAATTATTACATTTAAAATGCATGTTAAAAGATTATATTCCAACTAAGCAACCATACTTTTCAATGGATATTGTTACTTTCAATTTGAAATGTCAATTTTAAAAAAGAATACAAATATAAATTTATATAACATAAATATATATTTTTGTAAAAAAAAAAAAGAATGAGAGAGATTGGCTTGTCTAAGAAAAAGAAAAAGAGATTGACCGTTAGGTCACCTCATATGTGTGTATACCTTTAATTGTCTGCTCAATAAGTAGATAACAAAAATATATTATTAGTTATTAGTTATATCATTGTGTCTAATAAATCATACTAACCACATTAAAAATCATGATGCTATTTTTACATTGGTAAAATTACAAAAAATCTGACGGTCCTGTATTTACGATAAATGTTTATATTTTCATACTGAATATTGGGTCTTCCATATTATTAACGAGAATTAACATATGACCTACTCAGAAGTTACCTCATGACTAGACCAAAAAGTGTTTGGATTATTTTGACTTTTTTTGGGTTGCTCAATATCAAAATCTTATTACATGAAATCACCTCAATTAGCATACTTTAGAAAATAATATAAAAAAATAAAGATACTATATTATTTGTTATAGAGATAGGATAGTGATTAAAACTGGTCACACAATAAACGTATCTACCAATAGGCCGCACAAAAAGAATCTCTCACACTTTTCCGAAGCAAGTTTCTTGCTTTTGCTGCCAGTATTAGAAAAATAGTGCCTTTTCGCCTTTCTCCAATCCCTGCGGTTGTTTTCCCTTTTCTTCTGAAGTCGTCACTCGTCAAGTTTATACCTTTCGGGGAAGGGTAAACTGACTGATTACTAGTTTACGCTGATTTCATTTGTTTTAAGCAGAGAAATTTTGTTTTGATGGGTTACATTTGTTGTCCTCTAACTTGAATCAGCCTTTTTCTTTTTAAAGTTATTATTATTATTATTATTATTTTTTTTTTCGTGTCCTTAGTTTTGCTTGCTGTTATGAGAAGGTTATTTTCTGGGTTTCGTTCAATTTGCTGTCTTTATATATTACTTTCTTCTATTTTCCCCTTTTTTTGTTGGTTTTGGTGGGGTGGGGTGGGGTGGGTGAGTTAGATTTAAAATGTTGGCATAGACTGATTTATGTTCATTAGCGGTTAAGTGTTATTTTAATTCATTTTACCTGCAGTTGTATGATGTTATGCATAATCATTTTGTGTCTGTTAGTGCTGTTGCTTGTTTAGTCTGTGTTTTCACTGTGTTGTAGTTTTGCTTTAAAAAAAAATAAAAAATCGTTGATTTCATTAGGGGAAAAAAGAAAAAAATAGCTACTTGTGCTGTGTTATTTGAACAATTTTTGGTGTAGATAGACCTTTATATGTCTATGTGTGCTGTTTAATCTCTAATGTTTGGGGGTTGAACTGTGAATTTGCTACGTGCTTCTCTATAGAAAATTGTGTGACTGATGCAGGTTTTGAGGTTGGAAATCGGTCGGGAGAAATAGTTCATTTCGTTTAAATTGGATAGGGAAAAAGATTGACCTGTCATTTGTAACTAGTATAATAGTAGTAGATAGCTTGCTGGTCTTGGGATATGCCATAATGAAGAATAAGTGTCATGGGAAAAAAAATTCTCATTTGGGTTTCAAGAATCCAATTGGAGTTTATATGGGTGAAGCTATTGGCAATTGTTGATCGAAAACTAACAAAGGGATAAACTTTACTTCTTTATTCTTCTGCAGACCCTCTAATCTTTTTTACCATCCTAAATAATCGCGTTTTAATATTTTTTGTGCAAATCTTTTACATTGCTTTGTTGTAGAAAAATGCCTGAGGGAATAACAGCAGAGGCTCTTATGAACAATATCATGGACTCAATTTCTGATAGTGTATCAAAGAACAAACATGTCTCATTTTTCGAGGAGGAGAAGTCGAATTCCGTAACTTCTCAGTTCAACAGATTGTTCGGGCGCGAAAAACCTGTCCATCATCTCTTGGGCGGTGGCAAATGTAAGATTTCTTTGTGGTGTTGATTGAGTTTCTTCTATCTCATCGTTTAAGATCATTCATTCACTTGAATTTGTAGCTGCTGATGTTCTATTGTGGAGGAACAAGAAGATCTCAGCAAGTGTTCTAACTGCCGCAACAGTCATTTGGGTGCTTTTTGAATGGCTCAATTACCATTTTCTAACACTCGTGAGCTTTGTGCTGGTTTTGGGTATGCTTGTTCAGTTTGTTTGGAAAAATGCTTCTGGCATAATAAACAGGTACCTCCTCTGACATAAAAACTTGCAATCTGGCTTTCTGGTTTTTGCCTTCTTCCTAGAAAACTAATCGATAAATTTGTAACCGTTCAATGGCGATAGGTCTCCATCCAAAGTTCCCCGTCTTGTTTTGCCGGAGGAGTTTTTTGTCAACATTGGAAAAGGGATAGGATATGAGGTGAATCGTGGTTTAAGCTTCTTGCAGGATGTTGCGTGTGAAGGAAATATGAAGCATTTTTTAGTGGTAATTTAACTATCCATAAGCGTTTCTTGTTTTTCTTTTTTGTTTGTTTTCCTGTCCTTTCTTTTTCATTTTTCCCCCCAAAAATATTTACATTTCAATATCTGCACTTATTGGTGATTTTTCATTTTCCAAGAGTTAAATTTGAGTTCTGTCATCTTGTTGCAACTTACAGGCTGTTGCTAGTTTGTGGGCTGCAGCTATTATTGGGAGCTGGTGCAACTTTTTGACTGTGATTTATATTGGTAATATTACTCAACTGTCATTAACGCTTTTGAGATTTTCCAAAATTTTATGTTGGTCATTTTGGTTGATTAATATCTGAAGGCCTGTCAGTCATTGCCTTTTGCAATCTCTTTCATTTCTTCCTTTTTTTGCTCAATCTGCAGTTTAATTTACTTTCTTTCTTGGTATTTGCTTTTATCTTTTATAAATCCCAAATTTTTTATTCAGGGTTTATATATAAATAGAGAAACTTAATGTGGTTGTTATGATGTTATTGACTATCTTGAGCAATAAATAAAAAATTTCATGACATGAATATACTGCCCTTTAGATTTGGTTTTCATTAAAAAGAAAGAAAGAACAAAACAACCGATAGGTATAAAATTTTGATGCCGTGTTACGGGATTCTTGTTTGATTTGATACTGGAATTCCAAAA
>BKCP01004750.1:271574-283659 GCA_008636005.1 Striga asiatica
GTTCTGCCCTTTTTCTGTTAAGTGCACTGTTGTTAAATTAAAATCAAATAGAACTTGTGGTTTGAAACTGGACACATGAAACTTTTTGGTTTCGGCAAACTTATCATGAACCAATTGAAATGTCAAAAATCATTAAAATCAATAAAAAACCAGCTAGTCAGACTCAGACATTTATTGTAAAAAAAATAAATGGTTTTAATGTATTATTAACATATATGTCTTTAATGTAAATAAAAATACACATAAATATATGGAATAAGATCAATTTTATATATATTGAATATAATATCAATTATTATGCCAATTTATCGAATAAGATCGATTATATATATATATATATTGAATATGATCAATTATTATCCCAATTGCTCTAGACAGTTGCATGTTTTGGGATTATGTAAATAGTAAATTATCAATGTTTTGATTTTTGGAGATAAGATAGTAATCGGAAAGTCTGAGACGTACCCTCCCAGTATGCCGAGATAGGGCCAGAAGAAGCTTTTTTAGCTCGACCTTAGCTTTTTCAAGACCCGGGCTAGGAGGGGAGCTCCGTGGTCGTTTCCGTTTCTCCTACTTCTGCCTCTATCTCCTCAATCTCTTCGTGTTCGCTCTTCTCCTTACACTTTTTGGCCGCTCCTTTCTTTAGCAAGGATGAAACTTCCAATGTCACCGAGACCAACAGAAAGAAATGCGCCTCCCACTTCGCCAGACTACCTACAGACAGACTGTCGAGGTTCCAGCTACAGGAGAACCAGGAACGGGGAGCCCTCCCCCCTTTTCCACCTGACTCTTTGGCCTTAAGAAGGCTGGTTTTAGTGACTACCAGGAAGACAAGAACGTAGGGCTCATCAGAAGTCTTCTTCGGTTACCTATCTCAAATGCGATAGAACCCACTTGACATACCAACCTAAGGAGATCCGTTAGAAGAGAGTGAAGCGCTTGATCGGTACACAAACACAAAGGAATCAAAGAGCGTGAATTCGTTTGAACAAAAAAAGGCCCGGCTGGGGTGGCTCATGGAGCAATTCTGATATATCTGCATGTGCATGCGGCAACGAATCCTGCAGCTAACAGGAAGCTAACTTGTGTAGCATTCTGAAAACAATTCTTGATTGTTGGTACACAAAAGAAAGAAGCTGACTCGATGATCTTGAATCGGATCAATATCATTGAATAACAACATCTGATCTATCAAATCAACCCGCCGCCGCGACTTGAATAGTATAACAATCTTTTTTTACGAGGTAGAAATCTCAAAATTTTTTGGTTTCAAAATCGACCATAGACCAATTCCCTTTTTGGTCCGATTCCGATTCCTCTTTTTCTATCTGATCCAAGATAGAAGAAACCTTCTTGTATCATCAAACCACCACCCATTAATACAACACCAACATTATTTGATTCCAAATTAAGAGCAAGTCTAAGGAAATACTCAATACCCAAGTCGGCTTACAAAGTTGATTGTTTTGAAAATAGAATATAAATATAAGGAGCAATAAACGAAATTCGAACAGTCTAGAAATCTCTTTCTTTTTCTCAATCTCACGAACAATTGGGCGGGCTCGATGGCTCTGTATGAATTATCCGTTTTTGATCCTTCTGACCCTGTTCTTGATCCAATGTGGAGACAGGGTAAAAAATCTTTTCTTTCTCTGTTAGAGGTGTTCCAAAAATCTCTTCGATCGAGTAACAAGTTCTACGACCGAATAGGGCGTATCGACTTAAAACAGTCAACTGCTGCGCCTCAACGCATTTCGGGGAGTACCCATGATAAACGAAAATTATTGGTGTCCACTCGATCCTGAGCCGATCGGTAAACAAAAGTGGATTGTGGCCCCTTTTATTCTGTCTTCCCTGCCCGAAGGTACAACTATCTGAAAATCTCGTCTACAAGGCCTCTTCCCACTCAATGTCCTCATCCATAGCTCCCCTCACCACCCCCGTGGGGATGGTCTACGGGGTTCATAACTCCTCCTCTTACTACAGGACGCTTACCTAGCCAACGCTTGGATCCGGCAGTTTAACTCCGAAAGAAGCACTGCACGAAGCCTCCCGGAATTTGATTGATTTATTGATTCCCTTTTTACAGAAGGAAGAAGAAAACTTACCTTTAGAAAACAATCAAGACAGGTTAGGTGCTCCATTTTCTTTTCCCATTGAGGTCTTCATAGGGCAATTGTCACTGCTTATGGACCCGAACCTGGGTGATCTATCCATGACCAGGATGAATAGCACGCCTGAATCTAACTGGGGTTCGCGGTGGTGGAGGAACTGGATTGGAAAAAGGAGGGATTCTAGCCAACGCTTGGCGGTTCTCGAACCATCAATGATTGGTGAACCGGCAGACCCATTTGCAACACCCCTGGAAATATTACCTGTCGTTTTGGGGCCGATTTCGAACTGTTCTCAACTCAAAAAAGCTTTCTAAGTCTTTCTCCACGAGTGTAAAGGTTCTCAGATTTTACACGTGTGATACATGTTCCTTCTACTTCTCCAAGCAAAGCGCAGCTGGGCCATCCTGGACTTGAACCAGAGACCTCGCATCCTTGAGCATTTTGAATTTCCCATTTATAAAAAAATCCCATTCTATATATCAAATTCATTAAAATTTCGTGGACCGATTCTTGAATAGCCGCTATAGTAGAATATTCGTGAGTTACGTTCTCGGTATAAATATGAACGATAGGCCTTAATGAATGGAGAGCGCTTTCATGTCGACAACTCAATTCATCCGATTACTATAGGGATGAACCCAATCCGGAATATGAACATTTCAGTACTCAGGGTAGGTTGATAACCGACGGCGGAAGGCATTCTACCCAATAAGGCTGATACTTCGGACCCTGCTTGGACGAAACGGAAAATATTGTCAATAAAATTACTCATCTTCCATAAAGGAGCCGAATGAAAGCAAAGTTTCATGTTCGGTTTTGAATTAGAGACGCCGAATCGACGTCGGGCTGATCGCCTACCCAAGAGCCGGGGTGCCGACTGCTTCCCAAAATTCGAACAAGATTTTGTACCGAGTCGCGTATTTACTTATTTATTTCAATATTAAGAGCTCTAGCTAAAGTAGTAGCTGCCCTCAATGTAATCGATCCTCCTAAGCTTATATCGCGTAAAGCCGAAAGAGGACCCCCTAATTGTGAGTATCCTACTTTCACACAATTTTAATAGCTGCAGATTCCTTCGCCTATTATTCTACCCTATGAGAAAAAGAGAACTGCGGATTCGATTGCAAACATAAAGGCGAATTCTTTCAAAATGTGAAATGCTGCTCTTTCTTAAGTTAAGGCTATGTCCTCCTAAGGATCCACCACAATAAGAATATAGGAAAAAGAATAAGAAAGAGGGTCCATTATAGAGAAGATATCTAATATATATTTTAGAAGAAATATCAATGATTTATCACGGGAGGGCGGTTGGGGCGTGGACATAAGGGTCTTTCAGATCCTCTAGCTCAATGAATGAGCAGAGAAGAAGAAAGGTTTTTTAAAAAGAAAAAGAAAATAAAGAAAAACCAAGGCATTTTAGAAGATTTCACAAAACCCTTATCGCTTAGTTTTCGACAGAGGAATAGACTATTCTTTTTTTTTATTCCACTGACCGTATTACATATTTGATCGAATTTAAGAATATTAAACAATCGTTCCCACCGCTATTTCAGAACTGTACACGAGATTTTCACCCGATGTGGCTTCTCATTGGTCATCCCAACAAAAATGAAGGGTTCAAGCGGAACAGAACAAACAATGTCGAGCCAAGAGCAGGAGGATGGGTTATTCACATTTCATTTGATGGTCAG
Organism: Striga asiatica; assembly: GCA_008636005.1. Lineage (NCBI taxonomy): Eukaryota > Viridiplantae > Streptophyta > Magnoliopsida > Lamiales > Orobanchaceae > Striga > Striga asiatica. The sequence goes on from BKCP01004750.1 coordinate 275,380, forward strand.
AGGCTTCTCTAACTAGAAAAGTAAATGCTTGCGCCTGAGAAGCTTCTGGACCGGTGTTATAAACGCTCTGGCTAAACCTATTGACGCCCGATCCGATGGTCGGGCAAGCGGCTTGGCTTGATAAAAAAGGCGACTCAAGTAAGTGGTTTCAACTGCCAAACAACCCGGGCTCGTAAATCAATCCGAAATCCTGGATTTCCAAACCGGGTATAAGTTCACCCGGACAAAATGACTCTTCCTGTGATTAGTTCAATGAGCAATTCTTTGTTGGCACGTGGTCCCGCGCATCTACCATTATACCCGCAATGATCGGCCATACGATTGCCGTTCACCTCTACCAACTGAGCTATATCCCCCCGAGCCAAGTGGAGCGATGTTCAGCATTCAATGTGTATTCCTGAATCATCTCATTTTTCAATTATTCAACCATTGCTCGAAGGTTCGAAACCTTTCGCCCCAGGGGGCCTATTTAGGCCCTATCACTCCCCTACTATAGGGAGCCGGGTCGTCCGAATAAGAATAGCAAGGGCCTTTCGAACAAAATATAACGGGTTCTCGAAAACTAAGTAATTTTTGCTGGGCCCTTGATACTTTTATGACAGCAACAGAAGCCAAAATGAACGATTTGCACATTGAAATTCTTGGATAGTCACCTTAAATCTTGAAAGTACCAGAAATTCCTAGAGGCATACCATCAGAAAAACGGGTCGTCCGAATAAGAATAGCAAGGGCCTTTCGAACAAAATCAATACAAAACAAAGAGCTGGACCATCTTCTGGAATCGTATAACTGTCAAAAGTGCGACAGGAAAACCCCTTAAGAAAGGTCAGCAACGTCTATATCTGTCCTAACAAGGAGGTCTCTTCCCCCTTTAAGGCTCTAAAGTTCAGGTCACACAAAATTTTTCCATGTTGCGAGATGATGACAAAAATTCACAACAAAAAATTTCTTCGTTTGTCACTGCTTCGGACCCGTACATAAGCCGGAAAGTCTTTTCCTTCTATGTCGCAGGGTTAAAACCAAAATTCTTTCCCTTCAGAACCTGGAATTAGTGCTTATCGAGGGTGCCTTTAGGTAGATATGCTTTCAGGAGGGCTCAAGCAAAAAAGCAAGTGTGAGTAATGCAACTATGAATCTCATGGAGAGTTCGATCCTGGCTCAGGATGTTGCAGCCCCCTTGACTTTAACCAGGGTATAACTTGTCTTGTCAACCTGCCAGATTAGGTTGGATATATAACGTTATCAAAGGATTTCCTGCGACTCTTTCTAGTATGGTCCAACAGAAGGGGGGTGGGGTGTGGATTCAGGAAATAGCCGCCCCAGTCACTAAACCTAGCTCACCAAGCTTTAGGTAGAAGGAATGAATGAAGAGGTTCCTTTTTCGAGTTGGTTACTGAGATCTTCTTGTTGAGCCCTGGAACTAGAGAGTTTGAATCATTACTTACGACATAACGGGCTCTGCTGTCGGAGTAAAGGATCGTCAACAAGGGCGTTCTAGTGCGTTGTAGATTCTTATCCAAGACTTGTATCATTTGATGATGCCACGTGAATCGCTAGAAAGACGTGAAGTGTACTATTGGGTAAAATGATTGAATTGTATTTTTACAACATTTTTACAACAAAAAATCAACCAAGAAGGTTGTGCTTCCAACCAAAATCTCTATGACTGAACTTTCACGACCAAAAATTGTCAGTTGGCCCGGTAAGTAACTATACAATACACTGACCGCGTGCCTGTTGAAGAATGAGCCGGCCCCAATTTATTGTAGAAATTTTCGGATCAATGGTTAGACCAAACTCCATTTACTGTCTCACATCCCTCGGAATCAAAGTTAAGAAAGAAGAATTCCTATAATGGAAATAAAAAAGTACATTAACTTCAAAAGGGTAGCCGTGCTGGCCCATTGAATGGAGAAAGGCTGCTGAATCCATGGGCAGGCAAGAGATAACCTGTCTTATCCAAGACTTGTATCATTTGATGATGCCACGGGTCGTAATGCCAGAGGAATTATTACCGCAAGGCATAGAGGCTTTCGGGTTGGGTCTAAACCTCTGGCTGAACATGTTATTGGAGATCTTCCTGCTCATATGGCAGACATGACTGTGAATATGTCGTTGCTTTTCTTTCTGTTACTTCGAAAGTAGCTGCTCCAGCCACTAGAATTTTCGATATTCCCTTTTATTTCTCACAAGCTCTTTAATCCGCTACTTCGAAGCTAGCAGGTTCGAATGGCAACTCGATAAGTCTAAGGCAAGGTTTGAAGATACTCGACCATACAAACGAAGCGAAGTGAAGGAAAAGACCTCGACTTTTTTAGAACAGGTCCGAGTCAAATAGCAATGATTCGAAGCACTTTTTTTTACACTATTTCGGAAACCCAAGGACTCAATCTCAATCGTATGGATATGGAATCTAACTCAATAACAGGGGCTGATACTAGTCCAGCAATGGCTATTGAGCAGCCTTATCCGTGGCCTTATAGGCGACAATGACTACTTTCTTTCGCATATTTTATCATAGTAATATAATTTTGACACCCGCCTTCCCGGAGTTGCTCCTTAACATGAGGAAGGTCTCGTTCAATCTTCAGGGCGAACTCTCAAGAGTGAATCTTCAGTGGGACCTCTTCCTTGTAATAATTAGGAAAAATTTATTATTTTCAGTACTATATATTTAAGAAGAATAATAAAGTACATAAATCCACCACGACAATGATAACTAATCAAACCATAAAATAAAATAAAAAAAGGTAGAGAAAGCTTTTTTAATTGCAAATATCTTTTCAATCTCCTTCAGAAATGAAATGAAAAATGTCCTTGCCTCTGCCCAAGAACATTTCTTCACTCGTACATGTAAATTCACCAAAAACCATCCTTTCAGCTGCCTTCAGCCAAATGCGAATCACAAGGTTTTCGTCAGCAAAAAGGGAGATGAATCCATCTAGTGGATCAAAAATCATAGGTGAAATGCTCGTGTTTGTTTTGTATATTCTTCTATTTTGTTCGTTTTAAGTTTCAAGGTTGCAGCTTACAGGGGGTAAGCTGCCCCCATGTTCTCAATTTTTTCTTTTTTTAAATTCTTACAGGTCCTGAAAGTGGAGAAAATAAGGAATTGGTTCAAGAACTCCGTGTCTTTGTTAGGAAAAGAAGAGGTAAAAAAACTGACCAGGCCATTGTTGAAGAGGTTAAACCTCAGATTCTTGATCAGAAGGTATAGATGATGTTACTTTCCTTTTTTTCTTCCTTTCTTTTATTAGTACATGAGGAAAAAATGTTGACTTTATTACTCACACTTGTGTTCTGAAGCTGAAAAACTTATTTGTTAGGTGGTCCATTTGGTTTACCCGTGGTGGAAATAGGATTCTTTTTTTAGATTGTGGCATTCTTTTGCAAGTTTGATTAGTTCAGCTTGTGACGATCATTCAAGAATTGTGATAAGTTAAATTATGCTACTTGTTTAACATGTATTGGGTTTCTCACAATGTTGTCTGAAGGCTATGGTCATGAAATACTAAAGTTTATCCTTGTACCCAGTTTGCTTGCAAGGATAAAGTTCATTTTTAGCATTTTATAGCCCAGATTAGGATTTTACTTTATATTCTGCAGTCGACTAGTTACATGTAATATTTACTTGAGAAATATTGTTTAACTGGGTAAATGTATTTTTGGTGTAAATATTGTTGAAGATCTGGCTTTTATGTTCATTTCATAGAATGTATAGCATTTACTTCAATATAGACCTGCTGAAAATGCCAAAACCAATTTGGACGTCAGGCAAGAACTTTTGTAACAGATGCTAGGATTTTCACTAGATATGTTGCTAAGTTAGTATTTACGGTCATGTAGCCATTTAAAGTTGGTCTAGTAGCATATGGTACTTTTTCTTAATGGTTCAGAGTTTGTGTAGACTTTAATCTGCTTGTGATTCTTAGCAATTATCCCCTTTCCTGAACATGCTCTAAAAATTCGATGCAGCCTTCTAGCCTCCCTGAAATTGAAGATTTTGGATACCAGACGGACAAAAGTCATTCTCGTATGAGTATGTTAACTAACTTTTGTCTCTTAAAGTCCTTCTCATCAACATCATTATACTGCTCTTTCATGTATTAGATCCCCTATATGTTTTTTTCTTAAAGAAATTCTCGCCTTGCATTTTGAGAGTGTGTTTGTTCTCATTTACCAGATTATGTAAGCCCTCTATATAAATTGTACATTTTTCGTTCTTCACCTTTTTGTCATCATACTATTTAATGGTGGATATTTTAGCATACTCATAGTGTAATGAGGCTCCTGGTTTAAGCTGCAGAGCTGGCCTAAGGTTACAGTTTTAGTTTGGAGGTCACATAAATATACTGGCCAGAGATTATTCTTGTCAGTGAAGTACTTGAAAATGGAGTTTTCTGCTTAATTGACTAATTAAATCACTACTAAACAATTAAAGGAATTAAAATGACAAATTGAGGTGTAAAATAATGTGAATGCTTGCAATGTTCTTTGAAACTGGTTTTACGAAAGGACTTGTCGTACATGGTGTATTCTATTCAATTAATTGGAAGGAATGTTGCATATTTGTTTTCAGAAAGTAGGAAGCGACAAGAGTTGCAGCAAAATTGTTCCCAAAATGTGAAAACATTTGAAAATCTAATGTTTATTTATTTATCTTTATTATTTATACAGCAGAAGCGCCTGAAAACTGGGAGAAGGTCCTTGAATCTATTCGTAATATGAGGTCTTCCGAAGATGCCCCTGTAGATTCAATGGGGTGTGAAAAAGCTGGCAGTTCTCTTCCTCCTGAGGTGTTTTTTTTTTAGTTTCTACAAAGGGGAGCCATAATGTTCTTTGATGATTATGTCTGAGATGGCCATATGATGGATCTTCTGTGTGTATTAGCTTTTATTGGTTTGATTGAATATGAAATCAAGAAAATGGCTCGACTTATTGTTTCCATTTTAATTTAGTTTTCAATCTTCGTTCTTGGATTTTCAGGAGAGAAGGTTTGCAGTTTTGGTATCTTCACTCTTATCGAGTCAAACAAAGGATCACGTTACCCATGGCAAGTCCCGATATTTTTCATCTTTAAAATAGTTTACGTAGTTTCCAAATTCTCTTTTATTGTATAACTGAGATGTTTTTGTTTTTTTATCCTCTGTGGTATGTCACTGTTAAAAAGTTCATGAGTTTTGGCCACCAATTAAGTTCGTTTTATAGTTTTATGCTAGGATATGTAAATTACTAAATTCTATATACTTGGAATTTGCTGCATGGTTTATGCTATGTGTACGCTTTTTTATTTTAAAAACGATAAACGAATGGTGATACCCTTTTACTTTGGGTTTGCAGTTTATAATTGGTCGAGCTCTTTGACTTTCAGGAGCTATTCAACGGCTTCTGCAAAATGATTTGCTTACGGCCGAGGCCATTGACAAAGCTAGTGAAGATGAAATCAAGAAGTTAATTTACCCTGTAGGCTTTCTTCTTTAGCACTTGATATGATAAGTTGAATTACGAATTCGATTGTACAATGCACAATTCTAACTACTGAAGCTAAGTTATCTTTTGAATACGCAAATAGCCTCAACAGGGTATTCGTAATTTCGAAAGATAAATTCAACTCTTTCGTGATTAGGCTAAAAGCTTTAGCGCGATTGTTATTATAGTTTTCGATAATTATCCCAAAATTTTGAGTTAGCTTTTAATAATATCCCAAATTTTCCGCAGGTGGGATTTTACACAAGAAAAGCAAGCAACATGAAAAAAATCGCAAAAATTTGTCTCTCAAAGTACGATGGAGATATTCCTAGTACATTGGATGGGCTGCTGCAGCTTCCAGGAATTGGCCCCAAAATGGCGCATTTGGTGAGAAACAGCAAAATACATATAAAAGATAATTTNAAAAAAAAAAAAAACAAATGAAAATGGAGGCCTGCCAATAATATGTAATTCTTGGCTCATTGCTTTATTATTTCACCAAACTGACTTATATTTTTGCTCGTTTAAGGTCATGAATGTCGGGTGGAATAACGTTCAAGGAATATGTGTAGACACTCATGTTCACCGGATTTGTAATCGTCTCGGATGGGTTTCACGTCCCGGCACTAAGCAGGCACTCCTTGTTTTATTCAACAATAAGTTTTGATTAAATCCAACACTTCCCATCTATAAACATTGATTTGAATCATGAACGAGCTTTTTTTCTTGCTTCTTTCTTCAGAAAACTTCAACCCCAGAGGAAACTCGAGTGTCCTTACAACAATGGCTTCCTAAGGAAGAATGGGTTCCCATCAACCCTCTTCTGGTATGTACATTAATGCTGCCATGTCATTATCGACTTACCGATGTTTCACGTGTTGGAAAACAATAAATATCTTCAAGTATGCTCGAAATATTGTAATTTTCAGAGAACTTTGTCTGAATATATAATGCATTATTTTGTGAAATAGGTGGGTTTTGGTCAGACTGTATGCACTCCTCTTAGACCTCGTTGTGGCATATGCACGATAAGCGATTTTTGTCCATCGGCATTCAAAGAGATCCCGAGCCCATTATCCAAAATGAAAAAAAAAAAAGTGAACCGGTAGCTTAATATCGCCGTTATTATTGCCTTCGTTTTGGAACTAGAAGCTAAGGGGCTTCTTCTCTTTGTTAGGTATTAGTATGAAGTTTCCACCTAAAAAAATGGTAGTGAATATAGAATAGCCATTAGATTTTGAATATGTGATGGTGGTTAGTGATGTATTTTACTTTTGAATGGTGAATTTGGGACTCCATTTGGTTGATAAGGTTGTAATTCTTAGAATTGTATGAATGTCAATATTCAGAAAATGCTGATTGAATGCAAGTCTTTGATGAGGTTGTCATGAGTTTTGCAATGTGATGATATGGTGAACCCATTTTTGGCATTTTCCTCCATTTTTTTTTTGGGGTGAAGTACTTATGCATGTGTACAAAATAAATCTTATAACTTTTTGTGTGTTCTCCATTTTTTATTTTTTGGCTCCAACAAATGGTTTGGTGGTGATATTTCCTCATTAAACACATTAACACGACATATTTTAGTTATTCTTACATCACAATTTCATCTACTTTCCTAAAAAATGTGTCTCCAAGACAATTTGGCTAGAATAAAGGAAAGAAAAATTAGGCAACCACACCACATCCTCATTTCGTTTTTCCACTTCCAAAAGAGGAGATTTCATAAATAATTCCTCAATGATCTTACTTTATCAAGAGTTTCAATATTCTGTAATTCACAACTTAAATAGAAATAAAATAATTGAATTACTAATATAATTAGGTTAAAAAAATAAAAGTTGTTGTTCCGCAAATGTAAATATTATATTTTTTCAACAAATATACATACTTTTATACACAAGTGACATATTTGAAACAACAAAAACTACTTTTTTAACAAAGATGTATAGTTTCATATACAAGTTACGTACTTGGGAAAACAAAAAATATATATATATATAACATTTTACAGTATAAATCTACATTTTCTTTAAATAAAAAGTATGGCGTATCGACTTGTTTAACTGTTAGGCTACTCTATCAGTAACTTACCCTAAAGATAATTTTAATTCAAAAAAAATATATATTTGGTGGATTTTACTTTGCAGTCGAATCACACACCCACATATAAGTATGTATACATGTAATTCTGACTGCTCGAACATTGGTGTATGAGTTCATGTAGGGCCTATTAATCCAAAATATATTTTTTTTTTTCACCATAACTAACAAACAATAATGCAGTACTGTTTTAATCTTTCAAATCACCTCAAAGTTTTAATCTTTTTTCACCTTCTCAACTCAGCCAGTCAAATTTCTCTTACCACCTTCCACCTTCTCTCCATACAAAAACATTAAAAAATGAGAATAAAAAAATGGAAAAGGAAAAGCTCATTAAAGATCTGAAGTTCATTTCAGCTCCACAGTCCACACACTCAGAGAGATCTCAATAGTTGACAAAGCTACTCATCATTTTCTTCTTGGGTTTGCTTTTTTTAATCTGAAGTTGCTAACTTTAGCTCATTTTATTCCTCGGACCAGTCTCCTTCCCCTTTCTTCTTTAGGGTTTTATTCTTAGTTACTGTAAAATACTTCAAGATCTGCTTCACCCCTTGATTTCCTTCAACCCCTTGTCAAGTTTTCAGTTGCCCAGTTTTGTTTTTCTCTGGAAAAAGCATTATAACTTCAAAGGGAGAAACTTTACTGGTTGAGGGTCATGTGTGGGTTTGGATGACAAATTGGCTCTTTTTTGTTGGTTTTGGGGGTGGG
>BKCP01004750.1:299236-321875 GCA_008636005.1 Striga asiatica
AGGATTCAAAAGTTAGTGGCCAGTGGACATCTCAGTCCATTGGAAGAGCACTATCCAACTTGCGAATCATGCCTAGAAGGTAAGATGGCCAAGAGGCCGTTTACGGCAAAGGGGTATAGGAGCCAAGAAGTGCTAGGATTGATTCATTCTGATTTATGTGGTCCTATGTCAATCCAGGCTACAGGAGGTTTCGAGTACTATGTGTCTTTCATAGATGATTACTCGAGATATGGGTACGTTTATCTGTTGCACCGCAAGTCCGAATGCTTTGAGAAATTCAAGGAGTATCGGGCAGTTGTGGAGAAGCTTCATGGTAAATGTATCAAGTCACTTCGTTCTGATCGAGGTGGCGAATACCTTTTTGGAGAGTTCAGGACATACTTATCGGAAGCTGGGATTGAATCCCAACTGACTGCACCCGGCACGCCCCAGCAGAACGGGGTTGCAGAGCGAAGAAATAGGACACTTATGGAGATGGTTAGATCTATGATGAGTTATTCGAGGTTACCAGATTCGTTTTGGGGAATGGCGCTGGAAACAGCATCGTACATTCTGAACTTGGTTCCATCGAAGTCAGTTGATACTACTCCTTACGAATTGTGGAAAGGGCGTAGGCCAGGCTTTTCACATATTCGGGAATGGGGTAGTCCTGCACACGTGTTAGTGCAGGAACCTGGCAAGTTGGAGAAACGTTCGGAAGCACGAGTTTTCGTAGGCTATCCCAAGGAAACGAAAGGTGGATTATTTTATAGTCCCGGGGATCAAAAGGTGATCATTTCGACGAACGCTAGATTCTTGGAAGAAGACTATATTATGAATCATAAGCCCGCGAGTAGACTAGTCTTAGAGGAGTTAAGGGGTGAAATCGATGGTTCCCCACCGAGTGCGCAAGTAGATACATCACATAATACTGCAACACGACACACTGAGAGTGTACCAGTGCAGACAGTGCCTCGTCGCAGTGGGAGGGTTTCTCATTTACCCGACCGATGGATAGGTCTTGGAGAGTCGTCAGACTCAGTTCCAGGAGGCCTAGAATCGGACCCAAGAACTTACGATGAGGCACTCCAAGATAAAGATGCAGATTCATGGAATGTTGCAATGAAAGCTGAAATGGGGTCAATGGACTCCAATCAGGTCTGGGATCTTGTAGAACTACCCGATGGGGTACGACCCATTGGATGTAAGTGGATCTATAAGAGAAAGAGAGGATTGGATGGGAAGGTGCAAACCTTTAAAGCTAGGCTTGTTGCGAAAGGTTATACCCAGATCGAGGGTATTGATTATGATGAGACCTTTTCGCCAGTAGCTATGCTTAAGTCCATTCGGATTCTCTTGGCTGTAGCCGCTCATATGGACTATGAGGTCTGGCAGATGGATGTCAAGACAGCTTTCCTTAATGGGAACCTGCAAGAAGACATCTATATGCAGCAACCAGAGGGATTCATTGCTGAAGGTCGTGAGCATCTAGTGTGTAAGCTTAATCGGTCTATTTATGGACTGAAGCAAGCTTCGAGATCTTGGAACATCCGTTTTGATGAGGTGATCCAGTCGTACGGGTTCACTCAATGTCCGGATGAGCATTGTGTTTACAAGAAAATCAGTGGGAGCGTGGTGGTGTTTCTTGTGCTTTACGTAGATGACATACTGCTTATTGGAAACAGTAAGAAGGAGTTATCAGACGTAAAGGTGTGGTTGTCTAAGCAGTTTGATATGAAGGACTTAGGTGAAGCAGGACACATTCTTGGTATTAGGCTCATTAGAGATCGTAAGAAGAGAATGTTGTGCTTATCCCAGTCTTCATACATAGATACTGTCTTGGCCAGATTTAGCATGCAGGATTCCAAGAAAGGTATGTTACCTTTTAGACATGGAATACCTTTATCTAAGGAGATGTCTCCTAAGACGTCTAAGGAGATAGAGGAGATGAAGACAGTTCCTTATGCTTCGGCAGTAGGAAGTCTCATGTATGCAATGCTATGCACAAGGCCGGATATTAGCTACGCCGTTGGCATGGTAGCTAGATATCAAAGTAATCCAGGACGGGAACATTGGTCTGCGGTGAAGCATATACTCAAGTACCTGAGAAGGACTAAGGAGTACATGTTAGTTTACCGTGCAGACAGCTTGTTACCTCTGGGTTACAGTGATTCTGATTTCCAGTCAGATAGGGATGAAAGTAAGTCAACCTCAGGTTATGTGTTTACCTTGGGAAGTGGAGCCATTTCATGGAGGAGTGCTAAGCAGAAATGCGTGGCAGACTCCACCATGGAAGCCGAGTACATAGCAGCCTCAGAGGCAGCGAAAGAGGCAGTTTGGCTCAGGAACTTCTTAGTGGACTTAGAGGTTATACCGAGTTTGCCACGTGGTATCACCGTGTACTGTGATAACAGTGGAGCAGTAGCGAACTCAAAAGAACCTCGAGCCCACAGGGCAAGCAAACACATAGAGCGCAAATACCATCTGATTCGGGATATCGTTGGTAGAGGAGACGTTGATGTTGCCAAGATTGCATCAGAGGATGCATGGCGATAGGATCGACATAGGTCTTTTAGAATAACGGATTGATAGGACTATACTGTAAAAGCGAAAGCTTTAAGTATAAGTGGGAGATTGTTAGTGTTATATACTGAAAGCTTGGCTTTGCATGTTATTACACATTTACCCTTTATGAATGAGAATCATGTTAGATTAAACAAGTTCTACGTTCTGTTGTTCTGCACTTAGATAGGGTGGGTCGTCATCGGGCGAACCGAAGATCACTCTGTCAGTCACTTGCGAACAAGAATAGTTGTTCACAACCTAGATGGACATGAACACCCCATCCGAACGGTTGTAGTGTCAACTGTACAGTTTGTCTTGACTGATTAGTTGCACTAGTACATTTATGTATTGAACAGGATCCCAGAGAGGAGAAGTTCATTTTATACTGATCGTCGTAAATGAACTAGGCCTCGGTTAATTACTGCGTTCTCTTAACCCGTAAGATATTAAACAGGCAGATATATATAATATATATTACTTTGATTCACATGGGTGAGGTTCAGTTCGCTGGATTAATATTCCTACTGTTTTGGGTAATATTATTATATATAGGATGTGCTGTTAGGATATTTACGGTCACCATGTGCGTTAGTTTGATGATGTCCCCGGAGTGAGTTCATGAAGGATTGTTATGCTAAACCCTGCAGGTGGATTAAATTCCGGCATAATAAGAATGTGATGAACGAGCGCTAGCTTCGGTGAAATAATAATAAATTAATTAATTCTTGATTGTCAGTAATCGAATTAATTAATGGACATTATATCTTAAACGTGGGGAGGTAAATCGAGTAATTATTATTGGAGTCTCAAATGTAATTTGGGCTAGGGAAAGGGAGTGCAATAATATAATGTTGGTGGCCCATTAATATTATTTAATTAATTAGAGGAGTGGGTTTGGCCCACAGTTAGTCTAATTAATTAAGGAGCCCTTTTCCTAATCTCCTTAGGGTCCCTACTGTAGCTCTATATATACATCATTAAGCTCATGAGAAGAGAATAGAAGTCTCATTCTCACGTGAAACCATCTCTCTCTCTAGATCTCATTCGAGCTTTATCTTCTTCTTGTTGCTCCACTGGTACAAGTTGAAGAAGGGTGTATTGAGTAATACAGTAGAAGATCTGTAGGTAAACCGAGACGAAATTGATTTTGACCTACAGAACTAACCGGAAGTCCGATTGAGACGTACAGTATACCCAGACGACCGTCTCGACGAGAGCTTTCCATCGCCGCCGACGTCGCCGGAATCCGACGCCGCACGCGCCCTCACGCGCCGCCGGAAGGTGTCTGGCAGCAAAATTTCGTTTTGATCTGTTTGCATCCGTTTGATCCAGTTTTGATCTGATCTTGTTCGTGCAACCCAAGACGCGTGTTGCGGTCAATCAATTGCGGTCAACCGTTCGTGGTCAACCAGATCTACATAAATTTTAAGCCGTAAGTTCTCTACGTCAAACCTTTAGATCCGCTGCGCATAGGTTTACGTTTGCTATTGAATTCGTGATTTGTACATAACGAGATCCTCACAGATCCCAACATCAGGGTGGGTTTTCGGCCTCAGGGCCACCAATTAACGTCTGCCCGGCCCGCTAATGGGACCGTTCGAACAGACAACCACTCGGGGTGGATTTTAGACTCCTGAACATCTCGAACACTTCGACCTGCCACTGAGGTAGAAAAGAAAAACACCCCAAAGACCACGAGACAGAAGTCTCATCAAATGCATAGTTATAGTTATATCAAACAAGATAAAAAGAAATCGAGCATAATTTTCAACCTCCCTTTCCTGTTTGTACACGACGACTTGAGCTGTTGTTTGCTCCATGCTTTCCATTCATCACCATAATCAATATCCAGTCCACCTGCTTATGCATTTTCTTCATCAAGAATTCAATAAACTCCATTAGTTGTATTTTATACACATCATCCAATTTGCAATCCCGATAGCGATATTAACAAGAGATGAATAAATCAAAACAATCATATTGGTCCACATTCGTTTATACCACACCTCAATCTTCATGCAAGTCTCTACCACGATATAAAATCGCATAAACACCCACTCAAATGTACAGTCGACCAGAATTTCACAAAGCCATGAATTCAACAAACAATTACAATAAACCATACTCTACAGCTACAAACAATCCTTAAACGAATGCACCACCCGAAAATTCAATTGAGTTACTCCTAATACCGAGTTCCTTAGTCATGACGACTTGAGACTGGCCAGCCCGAAGGCCTTAGTCGTGCCAGATTTTGTTCGAGGCTCCACGTACACCACATTGTCTGCATTTTGTTAGTCACCCAAATAATAATTCCGGACATATCCACATACACCACAATCTCAACAATATTTCGCCCAAAATATTCAAACAATGAACATTACTCCAAAAAGGAATGCTAAGAGACTCAATGTTTCATTATATTGAGTCGGTCGAACTTGACCACTCACAAGAGTTGGGATTAATTTTATACCTGAAAGTCGAGAATGCCACTCCCAATTATCTTACCACTCCAAAAGAGAATGATTTCTGCCTCTGAAATTGCCACCTGCGATCGGCACCATCCATACTCGTACCTCCTTATCACCCTGCTTTGATGGATCCATGCTGTCTCATTTTGTCCTCGAAACTCCACAACTCGTCCACCATAGCTTGTCGAGACTCGGGTTGTTTCGATTTATCCTCGACAAGAATTCCAAGAGAAATCGTTATCCATATTATATTCACGTCATCTATTTTGCAACCACGCAAAGAAAATAAGAGATCAAATACAATCATCACCATCTCCTCGATTTAAGACATGCTCGAGCAATGACATGCTCAAAAATTGTGAATAATCAATTCGAATAAAATTCCACATTTTCACGTGAGAATCCAGATGAAAGGCTACGAATATATCAAATATCAAATTATATAATTTTAATCCATTCCTCGAGCCCGTCGATAAATGCACCAAACACACGATAAGCACCATCACAAAATGTTTTCAATTCGGAATCATGACTCGCATTTATTTTCAATCAAATGAGTTCTCCATGAATAAATCAAATAATATCTCTACGAATAGATCAAGCAATATCTCCACGAGCAAATCAAATAATTCCACGATCGAATCAGATATCACCACGAAAAAATCAAATAATTCCACGATTGAATCCAATATCACCACGAACCAATCCAATATCTCCAGGTATAAATCATATAATCTCCACGAATACTCCAAATAATATCTCCTCGACCAAATCAAATAATATTGACGAATAAATCACATAATCTCCTCGAATAAATCAAATAATGTTCCACAAATAAATCCAATAATACTCCACCAATAAACCAAATAGACTCCACGAATATTGCAAATATTCTCCACGAAATAAATCCACTAATACTCCACAAATATGTCAAATATTCAATCCACCAATACTCCACAAATAAATCAAATTATTTTTCCAATTCCACCAATTTAAAAATCCTCAAGCTCAAAATTTAAATCCACTTCATACCTTCATCATGAGAATGATCTCCCAAATTACCTTCTCGTTTGCTTTTAATCATCTCGAATTAATTTTGGGCAGAAGATAGGGTTGTTTGTATCATTCTGGGCCACTGGAGGGGCTGGATTTGCTCACTGGGCCACCAAATAACTCGTTGGGGTGCAAATACACGCAGTTGGGCCGCGGATACATGGAGGTAGGCCGCAGAAATGACGGTTGGGCCACGTTGTTGGGGCTTGGCAGCACGCGGGCCTGTCGCGGGCTGAATTCAGGCTCCCGCGGGCCGATTGCTGAGGGGAAATCGGGCATAAAGGCGGGCTGACGCAGGCTTGGGGCGGGCTGAAGGGCAGGCTCACGCGGGCCAGAAAATGTGTGAGGGGCGGGCCGCGCGGACTTGGCGCGGCCCGCGAGGAGCTGATGAGATTTGGGCCGCGGGTATTTTGTTGGCTTGACCGCGAGATTTGAGCCCTGCGCGCGAGGAAATGCTGGGCTGCTCGAATTCACACCCAAAATCCACTCGTTGGGAAAATAGGAACTGCAGCTTCGCCGGAAAAAGTGTCGCCGGTAGAGGTCGTCGGCACCAGTTGGAATGTCCAGCATAGGGTGCGTCTTGGTGAGTAGAATCCGGTGGTGCTTCCGGTTCAAAGTGAATCGCTGGAAATCGACGGGAAAATGAAGAAGATGACCGGATTTTGACTCATTTTTCTCCTAGATCTAGAAACTTTGTCCGACAAATCGACGGCCTTCTCGGTGGAATTTTAGCTTGAAATTTTGACGGTAGAACGAGCACGAGAAGAGCTTCGCAATGATGTAAAGATCTTTCCGATCGGAGGATTTTTCGCAGCGGACGGCGGCGGCGTCCAGCGAAGGTTAAGCACTATAGACTCGTCTCGACGAGAGGATTCCAGTGGTGCTCCCGGATCTTTCATAGCCCTTACGTATTGCCGGAAAAATGCATTTGAAAGTCGAGAGTTGACCGGAATTTCCTAGATCCGGGAAGTTTGACCAACCAAATTGAAGGCCTTCCCGGATGAATTTTTACATGAAATTTTAAGGGGAGACTCACCTCGAGGAGATCTACACGGTGACGTAAGAAAATTTCTGATCGGAGCACTTTGGTCGGCGGGCGGCGGCGGAGGTGGCGGCCGGCGGCAGCGTCGGTTGCGGCGACCGGTAGAGAAGAAGGAGGATTTCCGTAAATTTCGATCGGAACTCCGTTTGGCTTTTTTTACGGGTCCCACAGACGGCGCCAATGAAGTGAATAATATTTCACCCGGGCTCCTTCAACTCGAACGGCCACCGGACCTGCAAGAACCCAACGCCGGGAGGGGTCCCGGCGTCGGGCCTCCGACGCTCAAGTCAGTATCACTCCAAATCCCAAGAGTATAATTATGAATGTAGAGAGAATGAGAGAATGGGATACCTTAGCCCCCTTTTATAGGGGGAATGTACCTTATGGCTCAAGTTGGGTTTGTCCAATAGCATCATGCCACGTGTCCTAGCCATGTATAGACTTATTCTTCAATATATCCCCTTTTTATCCATTAAGACTGGTCTAGTATATAATATCTTATATCAATACTGATAGATAATTATATTATTTTTATTTTATTTACAATACATTAGCCAAATCAAACATCATTGAAAAAAATGATGTGATATGTTACATATAAAAGGATAACAAATAAAAAAAAATATTAAGCATTTCAAAATTGAAAAAAATAATACTAAAAAGTATATAAATATTAACTAAAAAAATTAAACTGACATACCGATTTTTGATACAAAAAATTAAATATATTTTGTTTTATAGATGTGCATCTTAAGTATGTTTTACATTTATCATTCGCCAAATCCAACTAATATAGGACACTTATTAGTTTTATCAATTTTTTTTTTTACATTTGGATGGAATGTTTTTTTTTTCCAAAACGACAGGTTCATCTATTATAAACTCAAAAGCGAACAATGTTCGAATACAACCGGAATAAGCTTTATCATTGTGTAGTCTTACCTTTTTATTATGTACAACATCATTATTTCCTCTTGTTTAGTTACTATAACACTAATAAAATAATAAAGGAATTTTCAACCTAGATTTATCTTTTTTTAAAAAATTACTAATTATCATAAACTATATGATAATTACGTTGAATGTGTTATATTTTGTATCATTATCAATAATTTTCAAAATAATTAATTGCACACAATATTATATATAATGCAAATTTTTTTGTTTGATTCAGAGCCACTCTTTTATTGAACGAAAATGATGAAATTTCAATGAAAACATGTTACAGCGGAATTTCAACTACATTTCTAATGAATATTTCAATGTTACTACTATCGTTTGACTTTTTCAATAAAAATTCTTACAAAAATATTTTGTTGGAATCGCGGACAGATCCATATTTATCCAATAGTCTCGACACATACGTCATCCCAAAACATATAGCATAAGAATATTTTTCACAATTTCATTCATGTCCCCTATTTAGAAAATAAAATTAAAAAAAAAAAGAAATATACATAATGAATTAATTTACAACACAAAATAACTAAATTCAGCTCATAATTTTATTAAAGTTATAACATAAACGCGATATCACAACTAAATGAATTATGATAGTTATCAAAATTTACAATTTTACTCTCTAATTCTCTTTGTTCTTTTTAGTATTGCGACATAATTTTATCTAACCTTAAAATATGTTTTTTATGTCTTTTTTAACTGTAAGTAGAATTCTAGTTATATATTCATAATTTCTCGACTATACTACAACATAATTTTTTTGTTCATAAGAGAGTTAAATATATATATATATATATATATATATATAGAAATGCGCTCAAATGAGAAAGGAGCACAATGAAAGAAATGAGAATGAATATGGACCACTTGATCTACTATTCCAATGGCTAAGATGTAGATGGCAGTTTTGAATCCTGTTCAATTACCAATGGCATTCTCGTAATTAGAGATGAATGGTGTGGTTAATTATACAAGCTTGAGGGTAATTTTGTAGTTTCCCAAAAACACTTCCTACACACATCCCTTCACCTTCCTCATCCATCCCGTCACTTAACACCCACTCCCCCAACCACCCACACACACACAACCACACTCCCACCACCGCCGGTCGCCGCCCGCCGCCCGCCGCCACCATCCCGACGCCGTCTCTTTCGCGTTCTCTGCATCTAGGCTCATAGAATAGCCGCTGCCGATGAACCTTCACCTCGCCGGTTGAAACTCTGCACAACGTCACGCGCAAAGCCACCGTCAGCCATCTGCTCCGCCGCCGGAAAGACTGTCGCCGCCAAAAATCTCAACCGATCACGGTGACACCGCCGCCACAGCCCATCCGCCGTCACCATCCCCTAAACACACACAAACTCTGACGACCGGAACCGTTGCGTCATGGTCGCCACCGACGACCACCTCGTCGGCATAGATCTGGCCATCCTCGGAGCGATCCAGCCGTATTATTCTCCGCCTCGCAGAGTCGCGGACCTCGCCGACGGCCGGAGGTGCAGCAGATGTTCGCGGCGACCGGCAGGGTCAAGATGGTATTTTCTACAGGACCTTATCGTCCGGCGTGTAGCGGATAGCGGCGGACGTCGGGCGTCGGGCGGAGGGTCTGCGAACGTCGGGCGGCGGGCGGAGGGGCGACTGGCTCAGAGTGTCGAGAATGTGTGTACAGTGACAGTAATGTGATGTTCTCATGAGGGGCTTAATATTGAAAATTAAACAAGTTCAAAGGACTTTGATGCAATTTTAGATTTTTTAATTTATTGCATTTTAATATGTGGTGCATTATTATCATTTATTAAAAGCTTAGTAAGTGCACGTTAATGATATAAATAATGCACAATATTGTGCATTAAATTGCACATTAAAAATTATGTAATTTAATGAAATCGCCTATTTGCCACTGCTCGTCGTTAGGTCGGTTCGGTTGTTTCAGCCATTTTGAATAATAATAATAATGACTTACAATTGTTGTTTTTAAAATTTTATAAATTCAAATTTATTACAATTTAGTGTACGAGTATAGTTTATTATTTAACAAAAAAAATAATAAATGCACATTATTGTTCATTATAGTGCACAATACAGTGAATATATATGCACACTCAATGTTCAGAATGAATAATATTGTCCATCTACCGAAATTTTAAAACCAAAATAAACGACTCAAAATTGAAAAAAAGAAAATTGGAACGATTATTTTTTTAATGTGCAATTCGTATAACTGTATTGTGCACTGCTTTGGTCGTTATTGTGCAGTCTGAATTGGTTGAACTTTTATCTCAAAAAAAAAATAAAAATTGACCGCATTAATTGGTTTATTCTGTTATTTATCCAAATTAATTAAAATATATGAAACAAAATATTATTTATATCAAAAAATGTAGTATTAATCTATGAACTATCGTCGATATTATGAAAGCGTTGTTCAACATATAAACAATTTTGTTAAATGGTTGTTGTCAAATTGTTGATATGTTTGTATGGTTATTTAGTAATTTTATATTATTTTTGGTATAAATAACTGAAGTTTTAAAAGTAAAAACAAATATCGAACTAAAATATAAAATTAAAAAAGAAATCAAATATGATGAAGTTGTGCAGTCTGATGGTCATTAATGTGCAATATGTATAATTATATTGTGCACGGGTTCAACCACTATTGTGCAATATGAAATGGTCGGGCTTTTGTCTAAAAAATAAAGTAACACTGAGCCAACATAATCGTTTTAGTCGGTTGGTGAACCGAATTAACTAAAATAAATAAAATAAATTAATGTTTATATTTTAAATATATATCTTGTATTAATGTATGAAAAAATATATTAATGTATACTTTATTTTTTATTATGTATTTAATATTATTTTTTGGTTAAAATAATATAATATGTATGTATAAAATATGTTTGAATATAATATTGTTTTTTTATAGATTTTACAAATTACACATTTAATATTTTAGTATTATAATATTTAATGATTAAATATAATAAAAAAATATTTTATAATTTATATTTTATATATTATACATAATAAAAAAATATAATATAATATATAATATAATTTAGTATCATAATATTTTAATATTTTAAATACAAGATAAAAATTATTCTAAATCAAATTAACAAAAAAAAATTAAAAGTAAAACTCGATAATAGAAATGAGATAAAAAAAATGAATTAAATTTTGTATCACGGCCGGTTTCGGTTGTTTTTCTCGATTTTATGCATTATGTAGACGGACATTTCTAATGTGCATATACACTTTCTATATTGTGCATATCAATTAACATTAATGTGCATTTATTAAATTTTTTATAAATTGTAAATGTAACCATACATTAAATTGTAATTATATTCAAATGTATTAAATTGCACTAAGGTCCCTAGAAACTATCTAATTCTCAAATCAAAGGCCTCAACCCCAATTGATTTTTCTTAGCCCCAAATCAAAATTGAGTTTAAGCTCTCCATCACATAGCTCTCCTTCACTGCCGTTTCCACAGCCGCCCTTTGCCACATAGTTATCCTCTTCGTCGTAGCCGCCGCAATCCCCAGAGAAGTTGAGGCGATCCGCCACATAGAACGGCGAAATCGACGGCTCGTGGTGGTTGGAGAACGACCTTCTCGATTTCTAAAATTCGGCGGGCGATTTCGTGTCAATTAAAGTTGGCCGTCGTGTCTGGGCGGCGGGGAATGGTGAAGTTCCGGCGAGCGGCGACTTGCGCGATGGCAAACTTGCGCGGAGGAGTTCTCGGTGAGTACAGGGTGTGGGCGGTGGTTGTGGGTGACGTTGGGTGGCTCTGGGCGGAGCGCCGGTGGGAAGGTCGGCGGCGGACGAGGTGGTGGCTGGAAGAGGGCCGTGCGATCTGTGTGTTTGGGTCGCGCGTGTTAGGAGAGAGAGAGAGAGGAGAGAGAGAGGGGAGAGAGATGAATGGGTGAGTTTGATTGTTAGTGGCGGGTCCCACCACTTATATGAGTTGTATGAGTATAATGTCTAAATTACCCTTAATGAAGGTATAATGATTTATTTGTTTTAACCGTTGGATGATCACATCTAATGGTTAGGATGTATTCTTATTTCTTTCATTGAGCACCTTTCTCACCGGAGCGCATCCCTATATATATATATACATATATATTATTTTCTGATGATTTTCTTATGTTGAATTGAGAAAAAAATATGCTTGTTTATTTCTAACTATTATTGAACTTATTGGGATTGGATTGATGTGTTAAAAAAAGTATTACACATGAGAAAAATGAAAAATATGGAAAATATAATTTATAAATTGTAATGGCATTATGTTATTTTGATGGTATACTTTTTCTATTAATTAAATAGTGCCCCCAACATAAAATTATTTTGGATCCGCCACTGAAGTTAGTTTTTAAATGGAACTTCCATTGAAATTTTTACAATTTCAATGACAGTTTATCTAATGGTTGAAATATGATCGGAACAAAGAATTCCAACGAAAGTTCACACAACAATAAATAATTGCGATTGAAATATAAAATCCACAAAAATTTCCATGTAGTTTAATTTGATCTCTGTTGGAATAGCTAATGAATTGTTCCAATTGAAGCTACCAATGAAATACCCGTTGAACTTTTCAGTGGAGTACCTTACTGTTGGATTTTTTATTATAATATTGAATTTTTGTATTCTTTCTTAAATATTAAAATTTTTATGTAGTAATTTTTGTTATTTATTAATTGTTTTTACAAATTTTCTCTTAAAAATATAGTAAACACGGGTGCTTTTTAATCCATATAATTTTCTTACAAATCACTTGTTATTTTATGTCGAGATTACCTATTAATTTCTCAATTGAGTTACAAAATTTCTCTTAAAAATATAGTAAACATGAGTTAATTCCATTTCTGATTCTTTAAGTTGATTTAAATTTGGAAGCGATTTTTATATATCATGTCAATCGTAAAATTGTAGGTAGAATTTCGTTGGTGTAGAAACAACAATTGGACGAATGTTTGAATTGTATGGAAATTTTATAACATCTTTAACATGGATAAAAAAACTAAGATATATGTCAAAAATGTTAAATACAATTAAATTTATCTATTCTTTTTTTTTTTTTAAACTCCTACAGTTTTATATGCTATTTATGAAAAAATGTCTAAAAACATCTATAATAATTTAGCTAACTTTCATTAATATAAGTTGCAAGATCATTTGTAAAATTAAAGGATTGACATATTATGAAACAAATCGTTCTTTATAAAACCTGAATATTCGATTAATAAAATGTGGATTCAAAACTTTTAAAAAATATTTCCTTCAAGAAAGTGAAAGGTTTCGACGGCAAATTTATTTTAATAGATATAATTTTAATGAGTTGATAAAACTAAGTAAAGATGTGATTGTGATGAGTTGAGTCGCATGATCCCGGAAAAGTAGCAGCGGAAACAAATATAATGGAGGAGGAAAAAATAAAAATAAAATATAATTAATTTTATAATCTAAATTTGGTTATTAGATTTTTAAATTCAAACATTTAAAGGAAAAAATCACAAGCAGATTTTTTGGGTAAATTTTATTTTATCTTGATTGTCATATAATCACATTTCTAACAAACCAATTAACATTATATTTTTTTATCTACATTATCTAACTAAATTTTTTATGATATAAATAATATAATATCTTAACTAATTAATCATTTATATACCGGAATTATCTCTCTAATAAACTTGCCAATTTTATTGAAATTAAAATGATATGACTATTCTTACGAAGATACTTACCAATATATTAAACATTTAGAAATTTTTTTAAGAAAATGAGTTATCCCTCCTTTTACTTTATTTGAAATTCAAAGTTTTATTTTAAATATATTATTGTTTATTTTTTCTTACGTGGAAATGTTTATTCTTTATTATCTAAGTGAAAAATATTATTGATTTATCTCTTTAATAAATTTTTATTATTTATTTTTTTCCTTACGTGATATAATCTAAATTTGGTTATTAGATTTTTAAATTCAAACATTTAAAGGAAAAGACCACAAGTAGATTTTTTGGATACATTTTATTTTATCTTAAGTTCCATATAATCACATTCCTAACAAACTAATTAATACAATTAAAATTATTTAACTAGAATTTTATAAATATAATTAATATAATATTTTAACTAATTAAACTTTTGTCTAACCGAATTTATCTAATTAACAAACTTGCCAAAATTTTTGAAACTAAAATAGTAAGATTATTCTTACGGGTATACTTACCAAATATTAAACACTTTAAAAACTTTTTGAAAATAATTTTAACTATTCCGTCTTGTACTCTATTTGAAATTCAAAATAAAATTTTAAACATATTCATAAATAAGCTAATTAGTATAATATTTTTTTAACCACATTTATATAATCGTATTTCTTAAAATATAATTAATTTAATATTTTAACTATTTAATCATTTGTATAACTCGATTTAACTCATTAACAAACTTGCCAATTTTTTTTTTTAAATTAAAAAAAGTTGGATGATTTTTATTTGTAAAATAATAAAAAAATAGCTTTACTTTAAAGTCTGAATTCTTTCCATTATTTTTTGTACGTTAACAATCATATAATGGATAATTGATTTGAAAAAAAAAAATCAAAACGGTAAGGTTTAATAATATTCCTTAAATAAAAAATATTGTATAAAAAGAAGTGTTTAATATATATATTTTTCATTGTTTGCGATTTTCGATTGCTCTGTAACACGAACGTATGTTCCCACGCTTCGAGACAAACTCGTTCTCCTGAGTCGACCCGTCAGACTCTCAGGAGAACGAGCTTGTCTCGAAGCGTAGGTGTAACACCCCGCCTTTTCTAACTTTTACTTACGAAAAACTGAGTAAAATTTTCGCGTTTGTTTTCGAAAGATGCTGATACTGTTTTCGAAAAATACTTATACTTACCTAACTCACGGGATGTTACTTACTTAATAACTAACTTCTTACTCTTTCCTTTTACTTATGCATGTACCAAAATTGATATAAAATCCAGCTGAAGAATATGGATAAGAGAAAATTAAACATGCATGCATACTAGTTCTAGGTTGGCAGTACGGAAGCGTAAATAAAATACAGTACAGTCTGAAAATTATATTATTACATGCCGACATAAACATAAACATAATTGAATGTCCAGCTGTCTTCGGACACCACCACACCACCGCTCGGCTCACGCTCCGGCTGGACTCCATCACCTGAGAAAAACATAAGTGAAAATAGTTATTTTCACCCCATTTTCAAGTCCTGCTAAGTTTTTCACACCGCCCAATAAAAAGCTAAGTTTTTCACCCCAGAAAGTGCGAAAGACATTGTGCGATGAATATGCGATAGTTGCGAAATGACATTGTGCGAAAGTTAGAAGTGCGAAGGCATTCGCATATCCCTTCGCACTTTATGGGGTGGAAAAAGTTAAAGTGCAAAGGCATTGTGCGATGAATATGTGATAGTTGCGCGATAACATTGTGCGAAAGTTAGAAGTGCGAAGGCATTCGCATATCACTTCGCACTTTCTGGGGTGGAAAAAGTTAAAGTGCGAAGTCATTGCGCGATGAATATGCGACAGTTATCAATTGATATGCGATAGTTATGCAGTCCATTCGCATAACCTTCCGCACTTTCCGGGGTGAAAAAGTTAGAATGTTATTGGGCGGTGTGAAAAACTTAATGTATCTTTGTATTGGGGTGAGAAAGATTTTTTCCCAAAAGATCTTTGTAATGGGAGCGTGAGCAAAACCACTGGACTGCGGCTCACGTTTCTTTAGTGGATTTATTATTATTATTATAATTTATAAGTATTATTATAATTATTATAATTAATTATAATTATAATTAGAAATTATTATTATAATTATTATAATTAATTCTAATTTATAACTATTATTATAATTAGTATAATTATTTCAAATTATTATTAGAAATTATTATTTTAATTATTATAATTATAATAATTATAATTCTAATTTATAATTATTATTATAATTAATTATAATTATTATAATAATAATAATATTAATTATTATTTATAATTTATAATATTTTTTTTTTATTTTTATAATTTATAATTAATTATATATTATAATTAATAATTATTATTATTAAAAAAAAATTGTCCGGCCGGCGGGGCCGGTCCGGTTCGGTCCGTCCGGCCCCCGATCGCGCACCGTTTTTCCGGCGTCCAGCCGCCGATCGCNAGAGAGAATGCTTTGCCGATGCTGTAGGATTTTTTCGACATTTTTTCAGATTGTTTTGGACGCTCACATGGCTCGTTAAAAGTGGGAGAATTTGAAGAGAGAGAGAGTTTAGAGAGATAGAAAAAAAGGGCAAAAGAATAAAAGAGGGACGGTGACTAGTAATAGGGACAGTAAATAGTAAATGAGTCTAAAAAAACAATAAATCTTGTTTCATTTGAGGGTAAACTAGGCTATAAATATTTGTACCCATGAAGTGTATCTAAAATATTAATCTTGAATAACAAATGCAAATCTAATTTAATTCATACTATATAATACATCCATTACATATTATTTAGTCTTATCTCATCTCTGTAAACAAACAAGGCTTGAAATCGTATTAATTTAATCCATTTTCATCCCAAGAAACAAATGAGCCATTTTAAAGACTAATAAATATATATTTTTTTCGAATATATAATCCACACCAGTAAGCAGTAATCCTTCAACCCTGACAAGACGCACCTTGTATGTTGAACCCTCGATTCGAAAACAACATTGGCCAATTATGTAAGTTTCCAGTAATGGAATGGCAAGAAATGCACTACTCTGTAGCAAACACCTGTTTGACAACTGCTCATCCTCTGCTTTCGCCAAACTCCTGGATGCCAAGCCCTCACCCGACGCGCGTGCTGTCCACGCTTGCATCCTCAAGTCCCATTTCAGTACTGAGGTCTTCATCAACAACAGGCTCATCGACGTCTACGGAAAATGCGGGATTTTCAGCTATGCCCGCAGGGTGTTCGACAAAATGCCCTTCAGAAATACATTCACGTATAACTCGATGATCGGCTCGTTTTCCGCGTCGGGCTCGATCGATGAAGCCGAGAGGGTGTTTGTTTCCACTCCCGAGCCCGATCAGTGCTCGTGGAATCTAATGGTGTCTGCTTTTGCTCAGCTCGAGATGTTCGGTAAGTCGCTGCAGTATTTTGTGAAAATGCACAAAGAAAATTTCGTGCTAAACGAGTACAGCTATGGGAGTGCGCTTAACGCTTGTGCCCGCTTGAGAGATTTGGCAACGGGCGGCCAAATTCATGCTTCCCTGGCTAAGTCAAGGTTCTCGGCTGACGTCTACATAGGTTCCGCACTTGTTGACATGTACGCAAAGTGTGGTGAAGTTGACCTCGCACGAAATGCCTTTGACAGCATGACTCAACAGAACATCGTGTCCTGGAATAGCATGATTACTTGTTACGAACAAAACGGGCCCGTGATTGAGGCTATTCGGGTTTTCCGCGAGATGATGGAATTCGGGCTCAAGCCCGATAAAATGACCCTAGCTAGCCTCGTGAGTGCTTGTGCCAGCTTGTGCGCGGCCAAAGAAGGTCGAGCTATTCACTCCCTTGTCGTGAAATCCGCAGCTTTTTGCAACGACCTCGTAATTTCCAACACGCTCGTCGATATGTACGCAAAGTGTGGAATGATAAACGAAGCCCGTTGGATCTTCGACCGAATGCCGATAAAAAATGTCGTCTCAGAGACTTCAATGGTGAGCGGCTATGCCAGAGTTGCTGGGGTCAAGACCGCGAGGACAATGTTTTCCGAGATGAAAGAGAAGAATATCGTGTCTTGGAATGCACTTATAGCTGGCTACACACAGAACGGAGACAATGAGGAGGCATTGGGACTTTTTCTTCTCTTGAAAAAAGCGTCCGTGTGGCCCACACACTACACGTTCGGGAATCTTCTCAACGCGTGCGCGAATCTCGCGGACTTGAGGCTCGGCAGGCAGGCCCATGTTCATGTCCTGAAGCAGGGGTTTCGGTTCCAAAACGGGCCTGAGCCCGATGTGTTCGTGGGCAATTCCCTTATAGACATGTACATGAAATGCGGGTCGGTTGAGGACGGGAGAAGAGTCTTCCGGAACATGGTCGAACGAGACGGCGTCTCGTATAACGCCACGATAGTTGGATTTGCGCAAAACGGGCTTGGGCCCGAAGCTCTTTATTTGTTCAAGGAGATGTTGAAATATGGGGAGAGACCGGATCATGTGAC
Source organism: Striga asiatica (assembly GCA_008636005.1). Lineage (NCBI taxonomy): Eukaryota > Viridiplantae > Streptophyta > Magnoliopsida > Lamiales > Orobanchaceae > Striga > Striga asiatica. Next base: position 317,557 of record BKCP01004750.1, read on the forward strand.
CATGATTGGCGTTCTTTGCGCGTGTAGCCATGCAGGGCTTGTTGATGAAGGACGTGAGTATTTTGACTCGATGAGCAAAGTGTATGGTTTGAAGCCACAGAAGGACCATTATACGTGCATGGTTGATTTACTCGGGCGAGCTGGCCGGTTAATTGACGCGAAAAAATTGATTTTGTCAATGCCGGTGCCTCCTGATGGTGTTGTGTGGGGATCTTTGCTTGGTGCGTGTAAAGTTCATAGAGATGTGAATATGGGGAGTTTTGTGGCTGAAAAGCTATTGGAGATTGATCCAGAGAATTCCGGGCCTTACGTGCTTTTATCAAATATGTATGCAGAAGTGGGTATGTGGAAGGATGTGAAGAGAATCCGGAAAGTCATGAGGAAGAGGGGTGTTGTGAAACAGCCAGGTTGTAGCTGGATTGAGATAAGGAGTGAGTTGCATGTTTTCATGGTCAAAGATAAGAGGCATCCTCAGAAGAAGGAAATATTTTTGGTGTTGAGAACTCTTACTGATGTGATGAAGCTTTCTGGATATGTCCCGAATGTGGTGGATTTTGATGCTGAAGAGGAACGGATGAAGCATGAGTGTGCTTCGTTTGAAGAGTTTGAAATGCCTCTGGTGGCATCATTAGGGTAGTGTGTTGTACCAAGTGTTCATTTCTTGTGTGTTTTTAAGATTTGACAGGTAATAGTTGGAAGAGTAAATGACTAAATTCAGGACGTATTTTTTTTTTTTTTTTTTTTTAAGAGTTGAGATTGTTGGAATATTCATACATGTCTTGAACGGACTAATTGAATGTGTTGTCTTGATTGCATCTGGTAAAAGGAGTAAGACAGAATAAACTAAAATTGATTGGATGTTTTTACGGCCCAATTTTATTGTAGAATTACTGAATTTTTGCTAGACTTTGCTGTTATCTTCATTCTTTAGATGGAGAGTTCGTATCATGTATGATGAGAAGCTTATTGATACTGTTGTATATAGAATACACATGTATCTTTGAGAAGAGTGAAGAAGAAAATATACCAAAAATTATTGAAGCTTATTGATTCATCCACGTGGCCGAGACCCCCACCATGGATTCGCTGAAGAAGGTATACTGTTCTTCACTCAGCTGATTTAGGTTTGAAGATGTTCTGATTGTTGAGTGCATTTGCGTCTGTACCTTTGGGGCAAGACGACTGTGATTGAATTTGTCCTTGATGTTGTTTCTGGTGAAGGGAGAGCCTGATAGGTGGAGATTGGTGAAGGCTCACGGGCCAGCAGTAGGGCTGCCCACAGAGGATGACATGGGTAACAGTGAGGTTGGTCACAATGCACTTGGTGCTGGCAGGATTTTTGCACAGGGGTGAGCTGAGCTTGCAGTACTTATTTGTGAATTTTTGATTGGCCAAGTAAATCTATATAGAAGATGAGTTTGAAAATCAAGTTTTAGATTTGCCACCTTTAATGAAGTGTTTGTTAGTTTGTTGTGATAATACATATTGTTGATTTGTGATTGTGTATGCTATATTAGTTCCAACACTTTGCCACCTCCTGCTGTGTTGATTTGGTATTTATGTATTTATTTAGGCATTTTGTTCAATTTATGGTTGAATTAAATTCCATGTGTCCATTAGACTGATGTAAATGAATTGTTGTGTGTCGCAGGGAGGAAAGTTTTGTTTCATATTATATTGTCCATTGTCTTCCTCCCTTCTAAATTGCCTATGCACCATAATGCAAACTTTGTACAGACTAGGAAATGATTCAGATTATATTACTCTTGATAGATAAGAGTAAATGTTTAACGGGTTGCTTTACGTTGGGTTGTGCTTGATTGATCTTCCTCTTAAATATGTCAATAGTTAGAATCCTAAGTTCAATTGTGTTGAAGTTGATTGATTAACCCTTTCTTGTATTTCGTTTATTTTCAAACTGTCTCTCTGTTTTTAGCAGCAAATGGTTCAATATCTTTTAATCTAACTAGTACTTGGGAAAGATCACGATTCACATACAAATAGCAACGATGCTGTTTTTTTTCCCCTAAAAATAATCGTGTTTTGCATCATTACAAGGTTTCTGCTAACACTTTATCCTACCTCTTTTTGTATACAGTGCAAAGCTTGTTGATATTGCTCTTGAAACGGGTAAAATATACGATGGAGAAGGTTTCAAGTACATCAAAGAATCTTTTCCGAATGGAACTCTTCATCTCATTGGATTATTAAGCGATGGAGGTGTCCACTCTAGGCTTGACCAGTTGCTGGTATCTCTTACCCCTGGAGTTTCATCACAATGTTTTTGACAATCCACATGCTTTTCTTTTCTTTTTACTTTCCTCTTTATGCCTTTTTAACTTTCGTGACCGTGTTGTTTTTTATTGATATTTTAGCATATAAGATAAATTGATTGCATGTCATATATTTTGGATACAGTTGCTTCTTAAAGGTGCTAGCGAACATGGTGCCAAAAAAATCCGTGTTCATATTCTCACTGATGGACGTGATGTGTTGGACGGCAGTAGTGTGGGCTTTGTCGAAACTCTAGAAAATGATTTGGCAAAGTTGCGTGAGAAAGGCGTTGATGCGAGGGTTGCATCCGGTGGGGGCCGCATGTATGTTACGATGGATCGTTATGAGGTAAGATCTTCCGAATTTCTTTTATGGAAGGATTTGTGGTAGACCGTCTGATGGATGATATCCTGTCATATGGATTACAAATGGCACATTTAATTAGTACTAAAGTTTTAGTCAGTTTTCTTCCTTAGCCTGCACCCTTATTTTTGCGGAATCTTGAAATATACTCACGCGAGAATGTGTTTCTGGCATTCCATAGAACGACTGGGACGTTGTCAAACGAGGTTGGGATGCCCAAGTGCTTGGAGACGCACCCCACAAGTTTACGAACCCCATTGAGGCTGTGAAGAAACTGAGAGAGATCCCCAACACAAATGACCAATACTTGTCCCCTTTTGTTATTGTTGATGATAACGGAAAGCCCGTTGGGCCTATTGTAGATGGCGATGCCGTTGTGACATTCAACTTCAGGGCAGATCGTATGGTTATGTTGGCCAAGGCACTCGAATACGAGGACTTTGATAAATTCGATCGGGTCAGGTTTCCCAAAAATCGTTATGCTGGGATGCTTCAGTATGATGGTGAGCTCAAACTCCCGAGTAAGTACCTTGTTTCGCCACCAGAGATCGATAGAACGTCTGGGGAGTATCTTGTGCATAATGGCATCCGTACTTTTGCTTGTAGGTAAGCTGCTGTAAAAGTCTGTTTGAGTTACTATAACAATCCCTTACATTTATGTGTTATTCTTGTTCTGAGGTCTACCATGGCCTAACGACTTTAGGGGCTACAGTTATGGTCTTACTTTCACTTTATTGTTTATTTGGGATGACCATAAACACTATTATCAAGATTTAACAACAACAACAACATACCCAGTATATTCCCAACAGGTTGGGGTCTGGGGGGTCAGTTGTACGCGGACCTTACTCTTGTAATTATACAAGGAGGCTGTTTCCGTAGCGACCAAAGATGCATTGCGCCGTTTGATATATTTTTTTTTCTAGAAACTTCACTAATAGAAGAAGCACTAGAATTTAATTGAGCCATTTTGATCTATTCCATTATTAGCACTATGCCAGGAGAATTGTCAACAATGACTCTTCCAGCTCCATTTGCAATGGACAATATTATCGAGATTTAACCTGATGAAAAAAAACTTCCAGTGTACCTTTCAAATCTCAAATTTGCATCTACTGAGTGTAAAATTTGTTAAATAGTTACAAAACTTCGGTATTTGTAATTTTAGAAGATAAGGGCTGAACTGTTGAAACTTTTGTATTTCTGGAAAAAAAAAAAAAATGGTGTATATTAATACTATGATGAGTTCATGTCTTGTATTGGAGCTAATATGTCTGAATGTTTGAGATGTAATGTAAGAGACTTTGATGGCCATTTGTAACCAAGAAAACTAAAAAAAAAGCAAGCAGGCTTATTATTTTAACCATTCTCCACATATATTATATAATCCTAGAACAATATCAATTTTTCAATGTAGTTTAAGTGGTGTTTTAAATTTTAATTATTATTTTTCTTATTTCAAATAAAAAAAATGTGACCTTGAAGATAAAGTACAAGTCTTATTAATTTATATTTTAATTTAAGTGTTGTATTGTTTTCTTATGTGTGTTTTTTTTGTTTGATCAAGTGATAAATAGTGTGATGTGTGTTTTTTATGTTTGATCAAGTGATAAATAATGTGTGAAAATTAAGATAGCCACGTGTTCCATGGGTCAAAAATTAGAACAAGCGTTGTTTTTGTG